>JAADXX010000159.1:0-43252 GCA_023338025.1 Phytopythium oedochilum | reverse complement strand
GGCCGGGCTCAAGGCGTCGGCCCATCTACATTCAACAGGACAATGCAAAGCCGCATGTCCTCCTCACAGATGCCGCCGTGGAGGCGGCTGGACTGGTCGGAGGATGGCGCATTTCGGTGGTGCGCGCGCAGCCGCCCAACTCCCCCGATTGCAACGTTCTGGATTTGGGGTTCTTTGCGTCTATACAAGCGCTCCAACACAAGAAGCGTGCTGTGACGGTGGAGGAGCTGTTGCACAACGTTTGAGAGGCGTTCGAGGATCTACACTACACGAAGCTCGACAGAGTGTTTATGACTCTGCAGCTCGTGTTGGGCGAGATCCTCGCTAATGGCGGGTCAAATCGCTCCAAGATACCGCACAAACACAAAGACAGACTCGTCAATGGCAGTGGCCTCTTGCCAACCACAGTGGCTTGCGATCTGGACGCGTTGCAGAACGCTATTGCTGCGGCTACTCCGGATTTTGCTGGTCGCGAGGCAGTCGTTTAGATTCGGTTTGAAGTTCGCTTTTTGATAATGGCAGTTCACATTCCGTACTTTGCGAAACTGGACAGTTATTCTGAGCAAAAATTCCGAAATAGAAGTGGACACTTATTTCGGCCCGGAGGAAGTACATAAGGTGGGGAGATTGATGGAAAACGTTGGGTTGGCACATACATCCAAGATGGGGTAATAGATGTAAAATTGAATGACCTTTTGGGCCGGTAATTGCATCGTGCCAGTACGAGTGTTTGGGTTGGAGTTGTCGATGTCAGGAAAGCATTCTTCGGACATTCAATTTGTTTTCCATGCAACGGCCCGGCGGTTTGCTCTCGCGTGTTACCGTGGGTATCTGAAGAGCGCATGCCTCGTGTTACGTTCGTTGGTCCCCGGGGCGCTTGGCTGCGCTCGCTTGATAAATACCGTCGCCTGTACGCTCTCCCTGCTAGAGATATGTACAAATGGTTGCGAGTTCTCTCGAACACGCACAGTTTTTTCGGGAGCAAAACATCCAGGTTGATGCTTCTGCTTCAATGACTTCGGCAATTGAGCGAGCTCAAAGTCGGATTGAGGAAGATGTTGCGATTGTTAACGATGCACAAGCTCAAGCCGCCGATTCACGCGTTGACGGTGATCGGTACGGAGACGACGTTATAGCATCTGAGGAAGGTGATATTGTGATAAGACGGTCGGCCGTACTAAAGGTCATCGACGCTTTTGATCCGAAGGTCAGAAATTCGGCTGTTGACGCGATGCTGAGTGTAATTGAGGGCCAGGAACCTTCTGTGATAGAAGTTCGTCGTGGTGAGGATCCGTTGACTGAGTGGGACCAGAACGGTGAGATGATAGCGGTGGCATTTCCGCGACTCTTTATGCATGGGGGGCGAAATCTACCTACAGGTACATGGCCTCCATCTATCGTCCGGCATTTGATGCGTTACTATGACGGAAGGTTTGAAGCCGACGCACAATTTGTCGCTACAATATTCAACCAGACGCAGCGACACAGTGCCATACGAAAGGCTGCAAAGGTGGGGTCTTCGAAAGCTAGCGTGCTGGTTCGATTGGGAAATCTGGCAAACTCGGAGTGCTTTCGGGATCAATTGGTGCAGGCAAAGCGTGATCCGAATGGAAGAGCAGCAAAGCGGCTGAATGTCTCGTTACTGCGCGTCCTCACTCTTGTCGGCGGTTGTGTCCCATTTTCTCCGTTTGAGCGTGCCGCTACGACGCCAAAGCTGCAAGCTATGGGGTACAGATATGGAATTGCACAGCACTGGGTTACAATCGCGCCTCCTGAGCACGATAGTCTTGTACCTCAGCGAACCGCAATGTTGCGGCAACGGTGCGAGTGGAATGACCCCAAATCTGCTTATTCGGGAAGTGGGTGCACATTCGGCGCGTTCCCGAGTGACATCCGGGATAGTGCACGCACACGTTTGGAGATTTCGGGAAGATTTCCCGCCATGAGTGCTAATGTGTTCGAGAGCAGGCTCCAACATGTGTGCAATGACATTCTCTGCTGTCGTGTCAATCGCGATACGAGAGTAACACGCGTGTACAGCCGTCGAGAACGAGGAGTATATGGCACGGTCGCTGGGTTCAGTGGCGTAATTGAGCCACAGGTAGATGGGTGACTTCACAGCCACATGCTGGTATATGGATCAAGTTGTACCCCTGAACTTTTGACGAGGGTATGTTGCTGCCCGTCGCTTCGGGCTAACGTTGCAAGCGTTTTGGAATCAATCTGCTGTACAAAGTTACTTCCTGCGGTGCATTCGTGGCGAAATAAACTCCAAGAGGTCCAGCACCCTTTGCCACGTGCTTTCGGCATCCCACTTCCGGATGCCGCTGTCGACTACGATGGCTTCATTTTGGCGGCTCAGAAACGAGTGGCCGTGACCAATTTTCACTCACACAGTGCCACATGTCTGAAAGGAATGCGCGGGAAGTATATGTGCAGACTGGAACGCCCGACTGGTGTGCACGAAGCCGCGACGGTCCCATTAATGGCTCTTCGGCACCAAGTTGGTGATATGAAACGCGGTATACGACCGATACTCAATGGATTGCCTCTAAGTGACGATATTTCTCGTGACATAGACTCTGGGTACGATCACGCTGGGGGGAAGCTGTTCCGAGATCATTTCCCGGGTCCAATTATGTGGAAACTACATCGACCAGAAAGCGACCGGTATGTCGTTGAGACTAATATCGCTTTGGCGGCTTTGACTCGCTCACATACAAACTCGGCGTTGATTTGCGGAGAAGATGCTGGAGACATGATTGAGGAGTATCAGCAGGCTTACATGACAAAGGACGAGACCGGACTGAAAGGAGCAATGGTCGCTTTACTGACGGCCATCGACCACAACAACCCAAGTCGGGCGGAGGATTCTGGTACTACGCTACGAACTGGGAAGTACTTGGCAACTCGCACCGTGAATGCTTTTGCAGGCGCAAACGAGTGTTCACATTCATTGATGGTGTACGCTATCACTGGAAATCGGTCGTTTATCTCGAGCGACGCATTTTGGTATATCTTCCCATATTCGCTGGTGCGCTATCTTGAGTCTGTGAGAGCGGCCGTAGCTATCGACATTGATTGTATAGACGATTTAGGCGACGATGCGGAAAAGGATAAAGTTGAAGCCGAGCTTGAACGATTGGTCGAGCTGGAGAATGAGGATGATGACACTCGAGATTGCCGAGGTGCTCAGTGGTCTAGTGGTGGCGCGCGCTCGTTCTCCCTCGATGGTAAAGTGGTGTTTGTGAGTCAGGCTGACTCATATGCTCACCGAGGAGAGCACTTTTCGGCATATTCACCGTCGGAGTTCGAATGCATCGTCGATATCATACCTGCGGGCGCCATCTGCGACAACGCAGGGCTCTCGAGTCGTGGTCGACCACGTAGACGCACATTCCCGCTCGCACCAACCCACCCACTATATGGTCGTTACGAAGGTTGCATTCGGGCAAAAATGTTTACGGCCGTATTCGGGGGGCCTCCACCGCCAACATGGAGAAATGCAAGCAAAACAGAGAACGATAAGTCGCACCGAGACGGTCTTGGAGCCTATCATGTTGCGACGTTTGCACGGGTAGGAGATGCACCAGAGTGGACCCTTGATGCCGACGGTCTGCTGAATCTTTGTAAGGCATGAGACCGTGGAAATGCATCCCTAGTATGGCGTCAGAGATGCCGATATTTACGCAACGTCGCCCGGAAAGGGTTCCGTAGCGGACGAAACGAACAAATTACCACCGACTGGCGGAACCGCGGAGTGGATTTGTGGTCGGAGCACAACTCGTCAATAAGGGTTCATCCGGGAAACGAGCAAAAGGACAATCCTGTTGATCTTGAGTGTGTTGGGCTGTTCGGCGATGAAGTTGATGTGTTTGAGCTACTAAATCAAGTTGCACAAGGAGATCCGGCAAAAAGGGCAAGCATGGTATCTATTCGCAAGCTATTTTGGGCGAGCATGCCTCAGCCGATGCTCCGTTCGCCGATTGTGAATTCAAGCAAGCACCCAATATATGAGCCACGATCATCCATCGGGCCAGGGAGTTTGGCTGGATTTACCCGTATGATCCAGCGCTTTAAACCAAGGATAGTGACGGAGCCCGACGAGCGGGCGTGTTCGGTCGGTTCAAAGTCGGGAAATGAAGCCGTGCGCTCAACCTTGTCAAAAGAGCAAGAGGCAGTTTTAAGATCAATTTTGGACCCGTTTGACGAGTCAAGTGGGCTAAATCAGACGCTCACTGTACTCCACGGAGGCGGCGGTACCGGCAAGTCGCACTTGATACGCGAGCTCGCTGAAGAGATTGAGAGTCGGGGATACCAGGTTGTCGCCACATGCCCGACAGGTGCTGGCGCTTGCCAATTGAAGAACGGACAGACTTTTCACTCCGCCTTTCGGTGTGCCAGACGAAGCAAAACAACTCCTCGTGTTGTTCAGCAGCTTCGAGAGACATTCAGCAACAAAGTAATGCTTGTTGTGGTCAATGAAATGTCGATGTTTCGGGCGGACTTGCTGGTGCTACTTGACGAGCGGCTGCGAGCGATGTACGACAGTTCAAAAGTATTTGGCGGAAAATCTATCGTCCTGGTAAGATGGTTTATTATGATCACTCATTGTTACGATGCAAACTAACACACTTTTGCAGGCAGGCGATTTTTCGCAGCTTCAGGTTCCCCAAGGCATGTCACTGTGCAAGGTGTTGTACGCTGAATTGTCTGGGGAAGATGCAGTGAAGGCCAGGGGTCTATTTGCACTGTTCACCGTGCATTTTCTCACAGTTCAACAGAGGGCAGCTGGCTGTCCAACCCAACAGCGGCTACTTGAGCGGTTCCGAGGGCTGCCACACGTCTATCCGTCCGGGAGCCGGTGGAAAAAGGCTGATACGTCCACTTTCCACCCCATTGATGCTGATATTGCTCGAGTGCTGGCGAGAGAGTTGACTTTGGAGGACATTGGACTCGACCCTGGCTGGCTCATCGACTCGGTCATTCTGGTAACAAGTAATGTTGACCGGTGCACACTAAACGAGTGTATGGCACGAATTTTGGCTGAAAGATCGGGAGAGCTAGTGTTTCGCTGGAGAAAGAAGCTTGAAGAGCTCGTGTCGGATGTAGTACAAGAGCTGCTTTATAATGAAGATGAGCACCCAGAATTATTCGGCTATTTCGTGTCCGGGGCGCCTGGTCAGATTCTCGACAATGCAAATGGGAACGTGATGCTTGGAATCGCAAATGGCACCAGATGCTGGCTTAAATCGCTCGGATGGGATGACACTGCTGCAACTGCCTTGCAATCCATGCAGTTGAGGTGGCAAGACGGAGTGGAGACACCATAGTTGACCTGCCGATTTCACCCGAATACATTAATGTTCAGCTGGCGGATTGTGATGGGGAACCGAGGAGTACGGACTCGTGGCCTCTCACCGACAACCTTGCCTCAGCACCCAGCGGCGCCAACGACGACGGCAATCCTGAGATGCAGGTCATAGTCCCCGTTGGAATAATGCGAGGCGACAGAGACCGTTATTCCGTCCGGGTTGGGAGCGGTAATTCGACCACCTTACATTACAAGCAGCATGCAGTGGACTTGGCGATGGCGATGACCATTTGGAAGGCTCAAGGTTCAATATTCTCGCGAGTATTATTGCTGCTAGAGGGATCCCTGCACGCGCCACGTTGGAAATTTGAGCACTTGTACGTCGCGATGTCGAGGGTGCGCAGCGTGGAAGACATTCGCTGTTTCCCACTTTCTCAGTTGTACAACCGCCATCACATTCACGTTTTAAGACCTAGCGTTTTTACGGTGAAGTGGAGGATGGATATAGGGATGTCGGGGCGGTGAACTCCCCGTGACCCGCGATCGCTTGGGTGGTGATCAACAGCCTTAGAAAAGAGCAGTAAAAACACGACCGCCAGTTGAAGCTAGTTCGTCATTTTGCCTATTATTCAGCTCTAAAAGAAATCATCGCGCGCGCGCGAGAGAGAGAGAGAGAGAAAGAGAGTTGATTCCAAAGCCTCTCGACGAAAAGTATAAGAATTTGATGTGCGAATTTTCTTAGAGGCGGTCTATGTATTTCCGGATAGTCGCTTTGAGTCTTCCCAAGAAATGAGTTGATCTCGCTTCCTCTCAATATCAATGCCGGACATTTGTTTTTCGACTGGTGGTGCGACCCCGCAATGCTGCGACAGACCCTGATCACAGAGTGGGTGGTCCAAGCCCCGCTTCCACACGCTGGAGCCAACCAATTCTTTTGGGGAGAGAAAGCTGAATGGCCGGCGGGTGTTCGACGTTTGCAGACGTGTGTAAACCCCGACAAGATCGCATTTCCGGACTATGAGGACTACGTTGACGCTTGTGATTGTGTTGGCGAGTGCGACCGCGATTTGTGTCTGAACGCTACGGTTTCTGTCTATTGCTCTCCAAGAAATTGCAATGTCGGCGTCTCCTGTGGGAACCACATCGATGAAGTTGCCGGGCTACAATTGGTGTGGAATCAGTTTGACCGGGGTCTGGTCTCGACGACGCGATTGCCGGCAAAGACCATTGTCGGCGAATACTGCGGACGTCTCATGGAGAGTCTTCCGGGAGAAATGAGTGACTTCATTGTCCGCCTGAAAACGCGAAGCACTAGCGGGCAGTGTGTTTACATTGACGCCAGTAGTGCTGGCAGCATGAGCAGATTTGTGAATCATTCGTGCAAGCCGAACTGCAGACTCGTGGAGATATCGAACGGACCTATGCGGAAGGTTGTGGTCATAACCGAGAGAGAATTGAAGAAGCGAGTCGAGTTGACGGTGCGGTATTCGAGAAAGCTGTGGTTCAAGTGCCTCTGCATCGAGTGCAAACCATAGCAAGCAAAAGACTGAGTCCATAACAACGGAAATACCTACTTTTGACCCAATCGGACAGATATGAATCGACATCACTTCCGCTTCCTCACACACTCACAGCTTCAATTTGCTATATCTGAGATATCGTGCGTTGAAGCAAAAACACCACACACAGTCAGCGGTTCAGATAGAGTGACGCTCAGACTAGAAGCATCCATCCACAGAAAATCGAGCTCCACCTTTCACGAATTCCGCCGTGTCATGGGCTTTTGGAACAAGATTCGATTTGAGGTTGATCCCAAACCTCAATCAAGAAACCTAAGGCTTTAGCCTTGCTGGCACTCGCCATTTTCGCTGGCATCTCGCACGCGAACAGCTGACACAGGCATGGCAGGAACACGCTCCCAGAAGATATGGGAAGAGCTCGAGGCAGCGAGGCCAGAGCCGAGGCGGAAGAAGTCCGAGCCGAAAGAGACGAAGCCCGAGCCAAAGGGGAAGAAGTTTGAGCAGAACGAGACGAGACTCAAGCTGAAGGGGAAGGAGTTCGAGTCGATGGAGACGAAGTTTGAGCCGAAGGAGGCGAAGTCCGAGCCGAAAGAGACGAAGCTCGAGCCGAAGGGGAAGCAGACGGAGGCGACGGAGAAACCATTCGAGTTTAACGAGAAGAAGTCTGAGACGGAGGAGACAACGTCCGAGCTGAAAGAGGAGTCCAAGGAAAAGGAGAAGGACAACGCGGAGGGGCGATTCAACCAGACAACCTCAAGAAGCCATCGGTGCGACGCAGTCGGCAAGCTACCTTCGGGAGGAGTGGGTACCGACAGCACAGCGGCTGCAGGATTTGACTTGGGTTCCGTTACATCGCCCACGAACACTCCCGGTGACAAGGTGGGCGTTTTGGGCGGCTTGTTGAGCCGCCCAAAAGATGGTGAGCTCACTGTCTTGCAAGCCTACTCTTCGGTCGCGGGTTTCAACGATTCCACTCGACATCTACCAAGTTTGGCGAATGAAGTTCCAAAGCGACCCGCTGACACAGAGCCCACATTCGGTGACTCAAGCAAGCCCGCCGAGGTTTCGAAGGGCGGAAGCGATGAACATCCTGAGCGTTACACCCAGGAAGTGGAAGACATCACAGAGCTGCACGCCGAACCTGGAGGCTCCACGTTGCCTCAACCCAATTCTCGTCAAACTGACATTGGCAACGCGCACGACGCATCTGTGGCCCCGACGGTGACAGCCATCGACGTATTCGTAAAAGATCTACGTCCAGAACGGGACTCATGGCGCGTGTGTGCCCGAGTCGTTGCATGCGGACCAGTGTGCAAATGGTCGAATGCCCAGACGAGTGGTACCCTGATGGAGGTGTATCTGGTTGACGCCAAAGAAGCTCTTATCCGGGCCACGTTTTTCAACGAGGCTATCCAGCAATTTGCAGGAATCGTGACCCCTGGAGCTTTGTGCACGTTTGAGGGCGGCAAGATCAAGTACTCAGCAAGGACCTGCCGACCGCCATTGTCGAAGTTCGAGCTGACGTTCAATGATACCGCTCACATCGCTCAGGCACGTGGCTCCAAAATCCCAGATGACCTGCAGATTCTACAACTAAGAAGCATCGAAGAGGTCGGCACTGTGGCAACCCGAAGCGCTGTCAGCACGTCAGGAGTAATTTTCACCGTCTCGGCTCCGAAGCGTCTGATCACTGCGAAAGGGCGAGACACTGTGAAACGCGAAGTTACGATCGTGGACGAGTCGAGGCACAAGGTTGTGTGCACCATTTGGGGACAGATGGCCAACTGTGACATCGAGGAGTATGAAGGGCTGCCACAACTGCGGCTATGGACAGTGCTGCCAAAGCTGGGAATGTCCAAGTGTTTGAATGGCTACTCCGCAATCGACACGAGGGGTGCTCAGTTGTCGCCATGAATGCTTTCGCGGCTTTGGGGAATATGGACATGATTGAAATCATGCACATGCAGCAGATCGGAGGATGCACTTCGACTGCGATCGACAACGCAGCTGCGGCTGGCCACTTGAACGTTGTTACCTGGCTGCTTGAGCACAGAACAGAAGGATACACCGAGCGCGCAATGGTCCAAGCCGCCGGCGGCGGACATTTAGCGGTTGTGAAATGTCTTCACCATCACGGGGCGTCATCAACACATGCTGCATTTGACGCGGCGGCTGAATGTGGGCATCTTCGAGTTGTTGAGTGGCTTCATTACAACAACTCAGCTGGATGCACAGAGCGAGCCTTCGATTTAGCCGCCAGAAACGGGCATTTTCAAGTTATCCGGTTTCTCTACCTACAGCGCCATGAAGGGTGCAGCGTGCAGGCCTCGGTCGGGGCGGCACGCTCTGGTCATCTTGAGATACTTTGCTGGATCAAGACGCTCTACCCGCAGCGTATCAATGAACGCGCAGTGCAAGATGCGGCGCTGATTTACAGTTGGCCGCCTAGTGTTGCTCACGCACTATGCAACTAGCAGTTGGGGAGCGTCTGCGATAGCGTGACGACGATCAAGTCGCCGATTTGGATGCCCAGAGGGCCAAAGTTTACCTTGTTTCGGACAGTGTTGCAATTGTCGGCCGAGTTGGGCTCGACCTCGTACTTAACCTCTTTCCACCGCTCTACTATGATCTGTGGCGAGCACAATAAAGACTTTTTGGCCATCGTTCGCAGCTCCGCCTCATCCTCGCAAATGCCCTAACCAAGCCCACCGAGCGTGAACGTTGAGCTGATCTCGTACACGGCCTTGACGGCGTCATCGACCGAGTTGATGGCGAAGCTCACCCACATCCGTGAGCTTTTCGTTGATGATCATCCGATTCTCGGTCACGTTGACCGCCCATCGAGAGTGAAGGAACCGTCCTGGCGCTTCCGCTTGCTATACACGGACGCGGCTCTCGGGTTGACCAAGAGCGTCTCGACGTCTTCCTCCTTAAGCGCCTTGACGGCCTGCGAGCCAGAGAAGTCGAACTCGCCGGCCATGGCCGAGAGGCCGCCAGATTCGATCACGAGTTGGCTGTCTTACTGTCCGTAGCGCTTGCCTTCACAGTTTTTGTCGCCAAACGTAATTTCAACAGTGCCGTTAAGGAAGCTTTTCTAACCGGCGCTACCAGCCCACATACATCTAGTTATATTTCGCAGTACTATTTTTACTGATATGTTTTGTATGCAATTGACATCCTTGATTTCTGGAAATAGCAAGTGGTGTAAACGAGCACACGACCGATACAATCCTCGCTACTTTGCGCCGGCCACGTACGACAGACACGCTCGTCTCCACTCATGAGCGCCGCCTCCTACGCCGTTAGTATGCGCGTCGATCGCCTTGTCAAGACTGCGGTGAAGCGCGTAGCCTCGCAGAGCCATCTCCGTGAACACGAAAAGCGTGTCCTTCGATTCCTCGAGACCCAGCGTGCTTTGGCAAGCGAGCTCGACCAGAGATCGAAGAGACTCGGCATTAACGAGGGCTGGTTCAGACTTGGCAGACGTAAAGTCCGCCAGTCGGTCCCAAAGCAGCTGGTAGATTAGGCACAACACCTTCAGGTTGCTCGAGGCCGCGCTATAGAGGAAGCGGTGGCACCAGTTCTCGTCTTGGCGACCACATCTAACAGCGAACGGTCCACCTCCAGGTATTCCAGCTCTGGTTCAGTTGTGTCCTTCTCCTCGGTGAATTGACGTCGCGACATCACCGCAAGTTCATCCACCACTGTGGTGATCTTCAGTCGCTTGGTCGAGTCGTGCGCACACATTCGCTTCACCAAATCCCACTGACCGTCCGTGCACAACCCAGGACGCTTAGGTAGTTCCCGTCGCTTCGTCACATAGTGCTTGACTGTCGAGTTATTGAAGTCTCCCCACGGCAGCACAGGAGGACCCTCCCCCTCGACCTTCCCCAACTTAACAGACTCCACCACTCGCAGAGCCTCCACAACACACATCCCCAAGGCGTATACATCGGACGCAAACGACCGCCTCGAAGCGCCACACTCGATGCACTCGGGTGCCACCCACTGCCATGCACCAGTCAGCTTCGCGTCGCTCTCGTCCTCAAGTGAACTCAGACCAAAGTCCGTCACCTTGGCCTTCCCATCGTTTCCCACCACGATATTGTTGCACTTGAGGTCTCCGTGAACGATGCCGCGGGATTGCAGATACTGCACACCGAGAGCAGCCTCCTGTAGCTTGGTCCATATCTCGTCCGGGTGCTTTCGCAGGTATTTATCGAGCGATCCACCACCGGCATACTCGCACGCGAAGAACGGTGTCCCAATGTGGCAAGCACCGAACAGACGAACGACATGTGGATGGCTCAGACCAAACCAAACGTCCACTTCGTGCTGGAAATCATCCAGAAGAAGGGTGTTTTGCCGTTGGAAACTGGCCGTATGTGGGCTAGCACGTATGCTTGAGCCGGAGTGAGACGTGCTTAAAGACCAGCTGAACGTGCTTGTATTGCGCGCTCGAATTGACTTGGCCTGCTTCACAACCACTTCCGAGTCCAGCCATTTCGCCAGATACACGTCGCCGAATCCGCCCATCCCAAGACGCTTCATCTTGTCGATCACCAGCTCGTACCACAGCAAAAACCACACGGGAGTTGGCGTCACCGATTTGGCCCAGTCACCGTCACAGATTTCAGCATACGCCTTCTTCATCACCTCAAGCTGACTTTCAGTGTAGTCGGATGCGTGGCTGTCAATCTCTGTTTTCAGCAAGATAATGAACGCGTAGCGCTCTTCGTCGTCATTCAGACCGCTAAAAACTGCCATCGTCTGGGAAACATATGATACAAACAACTCGAGTTGCTCCTTTCGGTGCAATTCCCATCGCAGCTCTCGCTGCTGGTTGCCAAGTTGAGGTCCATCGAGCATGACCCACAAATTGTTAAAGCGCCGTCGCAATACTGTCAAGTTGGTGCTGACCGCTCTGGAGAAAGATAACGCAGTGACTTGGTTTTGGTTCGACGCGGGATGCAAAACGCCGTCCACATCCACGAGGAGCGAGTGGTACTCTTCCAATATCTTCGAAGGTCGACACACTCGCACGAGTTGTTGGTGGATCATGTCGAGCTCCTGAACAATGGCCTGGTATAGTGGTTTGTCAGGACACTGCAAAGCACGGTCTCGAAGTCTGCTCACAAGCTTCACCAGTGCCCCAGACTTGAAATCGGTCGCGTTCATCTCGGCATTGTCTGTTTCTGGTCTTGACGCTTCATTCATAGCGAGCTCTTCGAGTAGACGAACCGCATCTGCTGCGGATACACGTTGGTCGGGTCTCAAACGACACATACGCGATACAAACAATAGCGACTCTGCGTCAAAACGGCCAGGTGCATCCCGGCGTGAGGAAGCAGACGTAGGATCCCATTGCGCTTTGTAGAAAGCGATATCTTGGTCACGTTCACCTTCCCAAGGCGCGCGACCAGTCACTGCCTCCAACGTGCAGAGTCCGAATGAGTAAATGTCGGCTGCGAAAGAAGCGCCTTCACTTCCTCCTCGAAGTTGCTCTGGAGCTTGCCACCGCACTGACCCAAACGTCCCACTCGACGCTGATGGCTTGGCCTTATTGATTGTTGCGGATACCGTCTGACCAAAATCAGCCAGCTTCGCCACGCCGTCGCTCCCCACCAAAATGTTGCTGCTACGCAGGTTCCCGTGTACAATCTTGCGCTCGTGCAAATACGCGAGACCCAAGGCTGCTTCGTGCAGAAACTTCCACGGAGTACACCTCGAGCCACTCTGCTTGCAGTTGGCAAGATACTCGAGCAACGACCCATTGCTCGCATACTCGAGCACGAAGAACGAGTGACCAATGTCGCACGCGCCGTACAGCTTGATCACGTTGGGGTGTCGCAAATGATGCCACACAGTGACTTCTTCGTCGAACGTAGAGGCAGAAGCACCAGGCACAAAGAGTTTGACGACGACATCGGCGTCCAGCCACTTGGCACGATACTCTCCGCCGACAGTTCCTACGTCGGCGGTATCGACCAGCTCGATGTCGAAAGGCGAGACTGTCCAGCTTTTGAGAGTTGAGGATGACAACGATATCATGCCCGAGTCCGCGGTCAAATCTTCACTCGAACCACCGTACGTCGACATGCGCTTAACATGTTGGAGAAGAAACCTTCGCATGTTGATGTGGCCGTGCTTAGTTGCTAGAAACAACGCGGTTTGGCCACTCGGCGTCTTGATGTTCACGTCTGCGCCTTTATCCACGAGATACTGCACAACGCTCAGTTGATCCTTCGCCGTCCCAAGCATCAGCACCGTCCGACCGTTTTTGTCGACAGCATTGATATCAGCGTGTCTATCCACTAGGAACCGCACGACGCCAAGATTTCCACTCGACACAGCATGCATCAGCAACGACCACCCATCATTGTCCGTCGCATTCACGTCGCCGCCCCTATCAACAAAATACTTCACGACTTCCAGTTCACCGCTCGACGCTGCATGTATCAGTGATGTCCATCCGTCGTTATCCACGATGTTTTCGACGGCACCGCTGTCGACAAGGAACTGCACGATGCGTAGCTCGCCACTCGACGCCGCGCGCATCATCGATGTCCACCCATCGTTGTCCGTCGCATTCACATCAGCTCCTCTGTCCACAAGATACTGGACAACGTCCAGTCTGCCACTTGATACCGCATTCATCAGCAGCGTCACTCCGTCATCGCTTGACCCGCTCATGGCAGCACCTTTACCAACGAGATATTTCACCGTGTCGAGCTTGCCGCTTGACGCAGCGCGCATGAGTGACGTCCAGCCGCTCTTGCCCACGGCGTTTACATCCACCCCTCTATCCACGAGGAATTGCACGACCTTCAGGTTCCCCTTCTGCGCTGCGTGCATCAATGGCGTCTGCTCGTCATGGTCCACAGCGTTCACGTCTGCGCCTTTATCAACAAAGTACTGCGCGATCTCTGCCTTGCCACTCGACGCGGCGTGCATCAGTAGCGTCTGCCCATCATTGTCCTCGGCGTCCACGTCGGCGCCTCTACTCACGAGATACTCCACGACGGCAAGCTCGCCACCCGATGCAGCATGCATCATCGACGTCCACCCATCGTTCTCAGTGGCATTCACGTTGGCGCCACTTTCCACGAGACACTGCACTACGCCCAGTTGGCGTTTCCGCGACGCATGGATCAGCAACGACTGCCCATCGTAGTCTTGAGCGTTGATATCAGCGCCTCTGTCCACAAGATACTGCACGATGCATAGCTCGCCACTCGACACCGCATGTATCAGCGATGTCTCGCCATCGTTGTCCATGAAGTTCATGTCTGCCCCTCTATCCAGGAGGTACTGCACAACGTCCAATTCGCCACTCGACGCCGCGTGCATGAGCGAAGTTGCTCCATCGATGTCCACGGCGTTCGCGTTGGCGCCTCTATCCAAGAGACACTCGACGACATCCACTTGGCCACTTGTCGCCGCATGCATGAGCGATGTCCACTCATCGTTGTCCACAGCGTTCACGTCGGCGCCGCTAGCCACGAGATACCGAACAACATCCACGTTGCCGGTCGAAGCCGCATGCATGAGCGACGTCTGCCCGTCGTTGTCCACAACATCCACGTCGGCCCCTCTGCTCACGAGAAACGCCACAACGTCCACTCGGTCACTCGATGCCGCGTGCATAAGTGACGTCCACCCATCGTCGTCCATGGAATTCACGTCGGCGCCATTGTCCAGAAGATACTGAATGACGTCCACTTCGCCATTCGACGCCGCGAGGATCAGCAGTGCGCGCGCATCGTCGACTTCAATGTTCACACGAGCGCTCTTGTCCGCGAGACGTGTCACGAGGGTCGGCTTGCGGGCTGACGTCGCTGTCTCTTGGTCGTAGTTACTGTTGTTCGCGTCGGTGTCTACTAGGCTTGAATGTGCTGCTATCGGGGCTGGTACGTTGTCCCAGCCAACGTTTACTCTAGCGGACTCCGTCGACGCCCTCGCCCGCTGTAAGGCGTCGGAGTTGACCGCCGCATCCAGCATCGACTCCCGTGCGCCATCGTCACCTTCTCCGCCCTCCATGCGTATCGGTCAGCTCGACACAGAGAAGTGAGCGAGCTGAGAACCTCCCATCGAGTCCATACTGGAAATGAGTAAAAAAATACACCGAAGAATCTGTGTATCTCGATTTCTGGAACTTTTGGCGGCAGCGACTTCCAGACAACAGAACGTGTTCAGACGATGTTGCCATCTATGACAACCTACGGTGGGAAGGCACGCCTGAAGGCGAGGCCACCGTGATCCAGGAGCAGTCCGAGCTGGCCATGACGACGAAGCTACTGGGCGTTTTGGAGAACTCGCTGTCGAAGATCATCATGAAGAGCGAAATCGTGACCTGCGAGGAGACTTTCACGGTGCGTCGCAACGAGCAGAACGCCGTGTACTCGCATGATGGGATTGCGAAGGCACTGTACAGCCGCCTGTTCGACTGGACCGTCGAGCAAGCGAACAAATCGTTTGGCCACGACCCGACTCGCTGCCGTACATCGGTGCTCTCGATATCTTCGGCTTCGAGTCGTTCCAGCGCAACGACTTTGAGCAGCGGTTGATCAACTGCACGAACGGAGTGCTGGCATGCAGGTGACGTTCAGTAACCAGGTGTCCATCGCTGAGATTGAGCTGCACAAACACGAGGGCACTACGGTCGGCAAGATCTAGGGACCGGACAATCGCCAGTGTGTTGAGCTAATCTCGTCGAAGACCGATAGTATCCTGAGTCTGCTGGATGCCGAGATGATGAACGCGAAGCCGAGTGACGAAATGAATACGCAGCACATGCTCATGGCGCGCCACTTCGCCGGTTCAGTGTTGTACACGATCGGTACGGCACATTCATTATTGACAAGAACAACGACACGTTCCTGCGCGACACGAGGAACGTCGTGACGGCTTCGACGCTCGAGCGGAACACTCGATTGGCTGTCATTGTGCTCAAGAACAAGAGCGAGGGTGATGTTTGCCATGACTAGAAGAATCTGATCCGCTGTATGGCCATCAAGCTCTCGAACGAGATGCAGGACGTGGTCGACACACTCGGCCCGACTCGCTGCAACCACATTCGCTGCATCAAGCCGAATGCGCTCATACGCGTGGGTATCTTTGACCATCGATGTGTTGTCGTCCAGCTCCGTTGTCCGACTATCATGCAGGCGGAGCAGGCGCTCAAGGTAGTCCCGCCGACGCGTGTGACGTACAGCGATCTCGTGGACACGTACTAGAAAGAAGTTCATGCCGTCTGATGCTCAGTGCCTGCTTGCGAACCAGAACGACCCAACTCTGATCACTGCGATAGAGTGGGTGTTTCCGTTCAAGCTCGGTATTACCAAGCAGTTCTTCGAGACTAGCAAGACTGCTCTTCTCGACTTGATTCGGAAGATCAACTGGGCCACGGATGGCACGCGTATTGTGGCGTGTATGAAGCTGTGCCTAATGGCCAAAGCGCTAATTCGGTAGAGGAAGAGCGCAGTACAATCCCATTGGTACTGGTGCAGTTCCCATCTCGATTAAGTGGCGGATTCCATGCTCGCACAGATCCGCACGTACGTTGCCCATGTCAAAAGCCCGAGATTTCTCGCTCAACTGCTCTTGAATGTCGCCGTTGTCACGCGACATCCAGTGCTCCTCGGCGACATCAGTGCTAGGCACGTGTTGGATATCCCGCTGAAGAAAGTCCCGTATGGCTGTGTGTCCGAAAGAGTCTGCTAGAAGTGCCGCGGTTTGCTTGTCGGCAGTATCGACCGCATCTCGATTCACGAGATACTGCACAACATCTAAGTCGCCGTTCGCCGCCGCGAAGAGTAGCGCTCCCCAGCCACCGTTGTCCGCAACGTCGATATCGGCGCCTTGCTCGACAAGATACCGCATGATGTAGACCTTATTACTCCCACTACTCCACGCCGCTTGGACCAGTGACGTTCGCCCATCGTTGTCCACGGCGTCCACGTCCGCACCGCTGTCCACAAGATACTGAACGACGTCCAAATTGCCATTCCACACTGCGTTCATCAGCGACGTAGTTCCATACTTGTTCGCAGCGTTCACGTCAGCTCCGCTGTTGACGAGGCACCGCACGATGTCCATCCTGCCTCTCGCCACCGCGTGGATGAGCGATGTATATCCGTTGAGGTCCACAGCGTTCACATCGACTCCAATGTCCACGAGGTACTACACGATATCGACGACATCGCTCCACGCAGCTTTGATCAGCGGCGACTGCCCATGGTTGTCCACAGCATCTACGTCGACTTCTCTCTCCACGAGATACTGCACGACACCCAGATTGCTGGTTGAGGATGCGAGAATTAACGACGTTTTGTCATTGGTGTCCACAGCGTTTACGTCGGCACCGCGTTCAACCAGGTACTGCACAACGCCCAAGTCTCCATTAGAAGCCGCGCACATCAATGGCGTTTCTCCGAAGGTGTCCACAGTGTTCACGTCGGCACCACGTTCCACGAGGTACTGCACGACGCCCAGATTGCCGTTCAATGCTGCTAGCATTAGGCATGTCCTTCCACTGCGTGTCACGGCATTCACATCGGCGCCTTTGTCCACAAGATACTGCACAAGCTCCAGCCCCGAACGTGCTGCATGCATCAATACAGACCATTCGTTGGCATCCACCGCGTTCACGTCGGCGCCTCTTTCCACCAGATACTGCACAATATCCAGCTTGTCACTCCGTGCTGCGCGCATCAGTAATGTCGACCCATGCTTTCCCGCAGCAACGACGTCAGCTCCGCTGTCCAGGAGATACTGCACGATCTCGAGCGTACTGCTCGATGTCGCGTGGACTAACAACGCGTCTCCGTTGAAATCCACAGCGTCCACGTCGGCACCGCAATCCACAAGATACCGGACGACGTCCAGCTCGCCACTCCACACCGCGTGGATTAGCGGAGTTTCTCCCTCGCTCGACCGCGCGTTCACGTTGGCGCCTCGCTCCACAAGAAACCGCACAATGTCCAGCTTGTTGGCTGACGCTGCTACCATCAGCGCAGTTTGACGGTCGTCGCCTGAACTTTCATCCACATCTGCGTCTGCCGCCTCCACGACGGCTCTCACGCGAGCCAAGTCGCCCGCTCTCGCCGCTGTACCCAGCGCTTCACCGTCGTTGCCGCCGCTGGTGTCGTCTCCGCCCGACATGTCTGTGGTTTCCGGGTTGTGGCTCGCAGTTGGAAGTGGAGCGCTGGCTACACTGCCGAAATATAATTAATTTAGCGACCTAATTGTATTTTACAACCATAAACTATATATATTATCTAAATTATATATTATATATAGCATATATATTATTATACAGGTGAGCTTCGTTTGGCATGCAGATGTTGTCGAAGCTATTTATGCCGCAACAAAGCGATCAAGTATGCTTTGCGATTGGCGTGCTCTTCGGTATTTCCGCATACTGTAGCGAGAATGGGGCGACCCTCTTGGACCTCTCCATCACCGGTCACGTCGGCAAAGCCAACACGTGCGTCACCATTGCACTGGAGAACTACACCATCGATCTTTCTGTGTTGGACCAATCACACCATCGACGCACTTGCGTGCCCACGGTCCAATACCTCGACTCGACTCCCTCGAACCAGCCACCGCAGCTGGACTTTGTAGCTTACTCAGTATGGGTTGTGAATGCTTCGCGCCAGCACAGTGATGTGACCGACCGAGCGCCTGTTTGCAGGATGCGTGTCTAATCTTGTGCTTCGCTGCTGTCACTGCCCTCATCTTCCTGTGTCGAGGCCATGGATTTGTGCTTGTGATCTTGTGTTCGTGAATTTGTGCTCGTGATCTTGTGTTGTTGGTCCACTCGGAACAGTACCTTGAGAACTGCCAGATTTTGTCGCTTGGTTTTTGAATCAACAGGCGTGATGAACAGGACTTCAGTTTTCTTGGTGACATGTTGAAGTCGCGCTTTTCCAGTATTTTCTGATGCAAACCACTGTTTTGGCCGGTCCGCATGGTCGACCCCAACAATCAAGTGAGATGGACAAGGGCCGACACCTTTGACTCAAAGTTTGATCGCCAGTCCATCTCGCTGACAGTGGAGTCACATGGTGTCGGGTTTGCAATTGAGGCTCTCAACTCAGTGTCAGCGACCGTACCACAATCGAGAATCAACGTCTGCTTGGGAAAGTATCAGCTTGACGCCTCGTACTGTAAGGCTTACCCACCGCACCATAGACCCCTCACCGTTATTCGCCGCAAACGCCGTCGTCATCCATCATGGATTCCATGAGCCCGACAGATCGGGTCGCTTGCTCTGTGACAAACCCATCAAGGCCGTGATCATCAGCAGCACTGCAGGCTGCAGCACAGAACAGTGCACTGCGTTGGCTGAGTCTCTCTCCTATGTAGATACATGCACCCATGGAGAGGGTTGCTGCATCGACAGCGGGCAGTGCACGGCGTGCACGATGTGGCGGAGCGACACTCGGCACGCGCATTTCCTCACGATGGAGCGTCTTCGGTCTTTCAAACCGGCCAAACGGCTGGGTGCATTGATGAGCGCCCAACGGACGGACGCAATCGTGACAAGATCCGTCCGCTGGCAAGGTTCGAGAACGAATACACTTTGTAATTCGCACAATAGAGCGACCTCAGCGAAAGATCGAAGCACCCTGGCATAGCCCGCGAGTTGGCGCGATGTTCAACGATGGGGGATCGTCACTTGATTTATCGCGTCCATCGTTAACCCGTCGTGGCGTCGCCGAGAAGCGGAGAGCCCAAGCATAAGCGCCCGGGAAATGGTCCCCATCTGTGGGTAGCACCGCATTCGAAGTGGTCCTTCCGCGTTCAGATATTGATTGTTGCAGGTTTTAACACCAGCAGGGTAGCACTTCAGCCGAGTCAACGACCAGCGGATATACGTTATAACAGTTCTTTTCCTGCGGAATCAAGTCGCCGCTCCTCAGGATTTGAAACCCTCAAGGCTCCGAACAACACGCGCAACCATAGACGAGGAGCTCGTTGCAGTTCGGGGAGCTCCCAGGGCGGATTACTGGCGGACAGACAAGCTCGCGTCGTAATGAGCCAGCGCGACAGAGCCACCGACCGCCTGTTTGAAGATCCGGCGCATAGATACAGCGTTAATACGACGGCATGCGGCCAGGTCTTGGGCTCCGTCGCAGCGTCCACCGCTGACGCGCGCTCAACAGAAGCGTCGGAGCGTCCAATCCCGACCGCCGCCTCGAGTCGGCTCATTCCTCAATCCACCGCCTCCCGCAGCAGTCGATCCCTCTCCTCCCTGTCCGCGATCGCCATGAAGGTCTTCCCGACGAGCCTGGCGGCCGCGGCGCTCGCGGCGACCATCGCCGTGTCCTCTAGCACGACAACGCTCGCGCAGGACGGCGTGGTGCCCGCAGCGGTCGGCTCGGCCGCGTTCGACAAGCACCGCCCCGTGTTCCACTTCCTGGAGCGCAAGAACTGGATGAACGACCCGTGTGCGCCGTACTACGACGACGAGACGGGTCTCTTCCACCTCTTCTACCAGCTCAACCCGAACAGCACGGTCTGGGGCAACATGACGTGGGGCCACGCCGTGTCGGAGGACCAGGTGACGTGGAGCGACTACCCGGACGCGCTGCGGCCGTTCGAGGACGAGTGGGACTTCCTCGGCGTGTTCTCGGGCTTCGCCATGCCCAAGGCCGTCGGCGGCAAGGACACGGTCTTCTACACGGGCGTGAACAAGCTCCCCATCTCGTGGAGGCTCGAGTACCTCTTCGGCGAGCACGTCATGTACGCGACGACCGAGGACAACGGCAAGACGTGGCAGAAGGGCGACAAGCCGGCCGTGGAGGTGCCACCCGCGGGGCTCAACGTCACGGGCTGGCGCGACCCGAACGTGTTCCACTCGGCGGCGCTCGACGCGCGCTACGGACTCGAGAACGCGGGCGGCAACTCGAGCAACTGGCTGCTGGTGGCCGGCGGCATCCACAACGTGGGTCCGCGCTTGTTCCTGTACCACTCGGACGACTACCTCGACTGGAAGTTCAAGGGCTTCCTGCTCGCCCAGGAGAAGAACACGAGCTTCTCCGAGTACAGCGGCAGCTGGGGCTTCAACTTCGAGACGAGCATCTACGTCGAGATCGAGGACGAGGAGGGCGAGACCCACAACACGATGCTCTTTGCGGCCGAGGGCGACCCGCGCCGATACCCCATGTGGGCCACGGGCACCATCGACTCTGGCGCCAACTGCGGCATTGACTTGGACGCGGACGCCGGTCTGTTCACCCCGCTGATGGTCGGCATCACGGATCGCAGCGACTGGTACGCCAACAGCATCTACAAGGACCCGGCGACGGGCAAGAACGTGCTCGTCGGCTGGATCGCGGACAACACGGGCTTCACGAACGGCCAGCCGCAGGGCTGGGACGGCATGCTGTCCATCCAGCGCGAGGTCGGCATCAGCATCCTCAAGGACATTGCTGACACGGAGAGCCACCTGGAGGGCCAGGGCGACTGGATCGTGGCGCGCACGAGCGAGCTGACGTGCGCGGACGGCTCCAAGCAGACGAGCAAGACGATCAAGACGCTCGGGCTCGAGCCGCTGCGCAACTTCGAGTCCATGCGCGGCGACCAGGTCGAGACGGTCGAGACGGTGGCGCTGAGCAACTCGAGCAGCTCGGGCGACGAGTACAACGTGCAGGTGCTCAACTCGACGGGCAAGTCGTTCGAGCTGTACGCCGAGGTGGCCGCCTTCGAGCGCGGCTCGCGCGTCGGCTTCCAGGTGCGCCGCAGCTCCGAGAGCGATGAGCTGACCACGGTCGTGTACGACGACGCCGAGAAGAAGGTGGTGATCGACCGCTCGGCCTCGTCGAGCGCCGACTGCGAGCCCTTCTCGACGTTCGGCGTGGCGCCCGGCAGCGCCGACACGTGGGGCCACTTCTACCTGTACGACCTGTTCAACGGCGGCGGCCAGTGCGAGACAACCCGCGAGAAGCTCGTCTTCCGCGTGTTCGTGGACGTGTCGTCGGTCGAGGTGTTCGTCAACGGCCGCTTCACGCTCTCGTCGCGCATCTACCCGTGCGAGAGCGTCACGTCGTCGGACGGCATCGCGCTCGTGAGCTCCGGGGCCGCCACCTTCTCGAACGTGACCGTGTGGACCAACCCCAAGCACGCGTGGGCCGAGGACCGCGTCGTCCCGACCTTCTAAGCCGCTCAAGGCGGCGAGAAAGAAGCCTTACTACGCGACGATCAAGTAGTACCAATGGTATGGGACCATGATTAAGGGGGACAAGTGCTGTGAACGCAAAAGCTGTAGCGGACGAGAGAGAGAGTGAGAGAGCGGTGGAGGTCCTGAGCCCTTGTGGACATGGCATCTTCGTTCATATAAACAAACACATGTGTCACGTTACAGTCCAATGATCTTGAGCGTCGTCCACTTCAACGCGTTACACCTTCTAAGCTCCATCGAACTCCCTCCAATTGGTATTGAGCCGATCATCAGACTCGTAACGCTATCAATGGTCGGTCACAGGCAAACGCTTGTGCTCTTGTTGTTCTCCTCCCCTCCCAGCTACTGTCGTCGCAATGGTAGCTGGAGCTTCGTCGCCTTCTACACTTGTCCTCTCTCTCTCTACATCTACTGTCCAAAACCGAAGGTGGTGGCGGCAGACGACGGCTTCACTGGCGCACTTGGCGAGCCGCGCGGATGGATTTCCCGGCTTGGTGTTCTCGCGAGCGCGTCGAGGTGCTGGGTGCGGCTTTGTCGACACTGAATGGAGCTCGACGGGTCCACACCGCGACTGTAAGTCGGGTCGATGGGTCTTCAACGACGCGCGAGACTTTGTAGCGTCTGCTTCCTCTTGTCATCGACACGGTCTTCGACCTCGACATGAGTGAAGAACTCGCTGACGTGACGCGGATGACGCCTCATGGATCGCTTCTTCAGCGTCGCGAGTGTGTCCGCCACCACCAACACAATAATACACAACAATCGACAGCAATCAGCTGGAGCTGCGATGTCCTTCACCCGGCCTGGGTGCCAGCATGCGAGCGCGCGCCATCGCGACGGAACGCCTTGCGCTGTCCGCCAGCATACTTGCGCGGTCCGTTGCCGCGCCACCGGCTACCGCGGTGGAAGCCAGGCATGAACGGCGGACGGAACGACGGCGACGTATTGCGGGCAAAGCCGATCTTCTCGAGCTCATCCTGGTACGCGGCGCGCTCGGCCTCAGCATTCGAGCGGGTGAACGGGAAGACGAAATCCGGCAGCTCTGTCCAGCTCAGCAGCGACATGCGCGCCTCCATGTCGGCTTGTCGGTCCTCCATCTGCTGCAGGTCCGTCGCCAAGAAGAAGCGGATCGTCTGCTCCAGCGTGCTCTTGATCTCCGGGTCGTCCTGCGGCGGCACCTGCGTGTTGTTGTTGCGCGGCGGGTGGAACTCAATGCCGATGAACACGCACGAGCCGAACGCACTCGTACGGTCGCTCGTATGGGGGAAGAAGCTCGGGAACGCGTGCACACGCGCCACCGGCGACACGTGCTGCAAGCTGTCGACGAGCTTCCGCACTCGTGACTGCACAAACTTACTCCACTTGTACATGGCCGCCTCGGATGCGGCCTCAAAGTCGACAACCAAGTACGAACCGTACCGGATGAAAAAGTTCGACGGCTCAAACATCTTCGCCCAAGAGGAATGCGGGTCGCTGGCCTCCGCCTCCTGCGCCGCGGCATCGCACGCAAGCACGGGCAGTGAGGTGGCGGTGCACACAACCGTGGCCCTCATGTCGCCATCGGAATCCGCTGGAGCGATCGAACCGGCAAGGGGCAACGGACGCGAGATACCCACGGCGATCTCCGCCATGTACCTGGCACGCCAAAGCTCCTCGTAAATGACCGAGAACGTCGAGTGCGACACCTGGACCGACGAGTTCATGTGCGGGTACGCAGGCGTGATGATCGGCATGATGTGCGCGCGGTCGTGGATGTTGTGGCGCGGGTCCCACATCTCGAAACCCAGGCCGGCATCGTAGTGCACGTTGAGCATGATCGGCTGTGGCCACTGCCACTCGGACAGCACCTGGAAAAACCGAACGAAGACCTTGGCGGGCTCCGCGGTCGGGTAAAGCTGGCACACAAACGCGACGAGGATCGCCCAGCTGATTCCACCAAGGTAGCCAAGCTTGGCCGAGTAGATACCGCGGCGGCGTGCCCACGCACGAACCGCACGCAACACAATGCGGAACTCGCGGCGCTTCGGTACGAGGCACAGCAGCATCGAGCTGACGCGGGGAGCGTTGAGACTCTTCATCGACTCGCTGTGCACGCCCACGAGCATGTGGTCCGAGTCGATCTCCTGATGCGACTCGACCGCCGGCAGCGGCAAGCGCGCGAACAGCAGATCCATGCGCACGCCCAGGAACGTAAGCGCGATCAGCGGGACGTACGCATTGGGCACCGGCGCGAGGTGCGACACCTGTCCCGACTCCTGCAGCATTCGGCAGAACGAGCCGAAGAAGTCCTCGCGAGTCACGTGCCATGGGGCCACGCAGACCGCGTCAATGTCCGAGTTCGGGTCGTCCAAGCCGAGGCGATACGAGCCAGCCAGAAAGAGCGAGCCACTAGTTAGCGCAATGTGCTCCTCGCTTAGATTGCGCTCGAAGCCGACCAGCTTGACCCACTTGGTAAGCAAGTCCGACAACAACTTGAGCACGTGCAGCTTGTGAAGGCGTTCGGCCGTCGCATCCGTCGGCGAAATCTCGTCGACGAATGACAGAAAAGACCGAGACACGACCGGGTCGATCGCAGGCGTGCCCGGGTTCTCAATAACGCTTCCGACAGCGGGCACCAGATGAGACTTGTGGTACAGCACATCGCGCGCCTCATCCAAAAAGCCGCGGCGGATGTTCGAGATCAGGTTCTGCTGCATGTGCGTGGGGATGATTCCGTGCTGTGTTGCGTGCTGCACCGACCAGCAGAGCGCGTTAGACTCTTCTTGCTCGCGCTGCGCTGCAAACTCCGCCGACAGCGCGTTGATGCGATCCAAGAGCAGTAACGCCTCGTCGTCCTCGTCCGTGTCGTGCGATAGAGTCTCCGACAGCTCGTCGTGTTCGTCAATCTTCGAGGGGCTGCACACACGGAGATCGCGGTGGTGGAAATGGAAGCCAGACAGCGAGCTGTGGCGCGGGCTCGGGCACGACGACTCGGCCGTCGACTCACTGTTTGTGTCGTCGCAGTCTAGCTCGTCATCCGTATCCAGCGTCTTGTGAGGTGGAGATAACGCCACGCTAGATCCGTTGGCCACACGCTGCGTCTCACTGCTCGGAGTTGCGGTCGGGACCGTCGTAATGCGAAGCAAACTCGATTCAGGGGCGCTGCTTGCACGCTTGCGACCCTCGGCCAGTGCATCAACAACACTGGCGCCGTCTGCCGAAGCGGAACGTCCGCGAGGCTTTGTGACCGCCGGCTCATTCGTGTTCGAGGCAGGGAGAGATTTCGACGACGTCAACAGCGCCTTGCGGGGTGACGCGCGATCGCGACCGTGCTTGCCCGACTTGGAGGATTTCTTCTTGCCCGCGCTCTTGAGCGCCTTCTCGCGTTCGTACAGCTCCTGGAGCGCCGTGAGCTTGCTGTCGCTGTCGTTCGGCGAGCCCTTCTTCGGCGACGCGGCGCTCTCCAGCTTGCTCGCGCCGTGCTTGGCGCACGCGTGGGACTTGAGCGCCTCGCAGCGCTTCTTGAACGTCGGGCTCTCGACAATATGGGAGACGCTCTTGGAGCGAATAATCTTGGAACCGCGCGCGCTGCCGGGGCGCTTCGAGCTGCGCTGGTCGCTATGCTTCTCGGTCACATTAATGGACAGCTGCGTCGAGGGCGAGACCTGCGGCGCCTTGGGGGGAGGAGCGCGCACGACGACGTCCTTGAACGAGAACGCTGGCTTCGCGGCGCCGGTTCCTGCGACGATGGCGGCCAGAGACTGCTGTGGCTGCTGCTTGCCGCTTCCGGCGACGTCGCGGGCCATGATCATCCTGGAAGATACCCCTGAACTGCGGGAACGGACGGGAATCGGGTCGGGCCTACAATAGAAACCGGTCGGCGACGGCGCAGGACAAGCGGGGCTGTCGGGGGAGCGGAGCAGACTGTGTGTGGGGAGCGGAGCAGGCTGTCGAAGAGTCGAGCGCAAGTGTCCGACTGACTGCGTCGAGTTCTCGGTGCGTCGTTGCGCGTTCACACTCTCTAGGAGGGGACGGAACAGCGCAGAAGGCCTAGAGGCGAGGAGAGCAGCGTACGTATCCCAGCGACCCTTCCGCGGCGTCCGTTCTCGCGCTGTCGCACCTGCCGGATGGATCACAGACCAAAGTCAGATTCGCCGCTTCTCGATCAGTCGCCGACGTCGCAGGCGGTGGCCTCATTCGCGCCCTATCGCGCTAAATACAAAGCTGCAACGGCCGCCACGCGGTCTCTACACCGTCACACAACGCACCTGTCGAGAGTTCTGGCGCACGTGCAACGGTCGGACGAACAGGAAAGAGGGACGGAGCGACGGACAGTCGTCGACGCGGAGAAGAGGAGAGAAGAGAGAGGCCGCGAGAGTGAAGGAGAGCGAGCGACAACCGACCGCTGCCGCTGTGGTCCCCGCCGAGCCGAGCCGAGCCCTGCCTGCCTGCACTTGCTGTCTTTTCCCGGCCGCGACCTCGTGTGCGGGCGATTGCTGTTGTGTGCGGGGGAAATTGACCCGCGGCCGGTCCGCCAGAACGGGCGACGAGGAGTGATGGTAAGTTCGGAACGTATACTGGAAGCAAGTATGGGGTCTGTGAATGTGGATCCCACCCATAAACTGTCGATAGAAAAGTCTAGAGAGAAACCGGGTCGACGAGTGCCGCAACATTATCTACCGTAGTATATCATGTGTCAAGGGTAACAAGATAGTGCAAGGACTATCGAGTTGATCCCTGTGTTTGCCTTTTATCCCGGCTTCAGAATTGCGGACCCGCCGGATTCTGCCAAACGCCCGACTTTCAGCTCGACGCCGGCACATTCCGCGCGCTTGTTGTCAAGCTCACGGTCGGGCGTTTTGCGTTTCAACAGAGCTCTCTTTGCTTGTCAAGCAAGGAAGAGATGGATGGTTTCAAGGAGAGGTCCGCACGATGTGCCCGTCTGGTGCTGAGCTCGACACACCTTTGGCGGATGAGCGCGCCTTCTTACCTATCAAACCAGTGGCGCAATCCGAATTCGCAATGCGACGTAAACAATCGGGGAGTTCAGATGATTCAGATCTGATGCAGCATGACGAGTATGCTCTGAACTCACCAACGGAATATCTGAGACCCTCTGATGCCAAGCGCGACGGTGGACTTGAACCTGCAGCCACGATTCACCCCCGCCGGAAGAAAACTTTGGAGGGAATTCCGTTAGAGGGGAAGGCCCGCCGGCTCTTTCGACCGACATGAGACACTCACTGCAAACAGGTTCGTCGACCCGTATAAGTTCGCGGAGGTTTTGCTGACATTTGTCCAGTGCCTGCGATCGTGGGGAGAAGAAATCACCACCACCGCCGCTTCTCCGCCGCTGAATGCGCCACGTTCTTTGTGGCGCTCGCGTCCTGGCGCCATCGCAAGATGGCATACGCCTACGATGACTACGAGGTCGAGAGAATATCACGGTGATAGGCTCGACCTAGGATCGCACGACACGTCACGCTGGTACTATCCACCAACCCACTCGAAGCCGTGCAGGTGAGTGACGCGTGTTGCACGAAGGCACCGCACCAACCTCAACTTCTCTCGCCGCTTGTCTCGCAGTCGTACTTCAGGGACGCGAAGACGTGTGGCGCACAGTTTGTGCGTCATGGACACGCGGCGCAAGCTCGAAAGGCAAGAGGATGGGACGACGGACAAACGGTTGGATCGGCTTGG
Organism: Phytopythium oedochilum; assembly: GCA_023338025.1. Classification (NCBI taxonomy): domain Eukaryota; phylum Oomycota; class Peronosporomycetes; order Pythiales; family Pythiaceae; genus Phytopythium; species Phytopythium oedochilum. Next base: position 15,549 of record JAADXX010000159.1, on the reverse strand, counting down.
TCAGCGAGTGGCTCGTCAGGCATGACATGCCGACGAGCGACAGCGCGTTGGCGTCCTCGAGCGGCTTTCGCTCCGTGCAATGGTCGTCGTCGGATGGGCAGTTGGACTCCGTACACGTCGTATGGACAGCAGTGAGTCAGTCGATCAACCGTCGATGGGAAAGCACCAGAGCCTGGTCGATCTATCGCCGCAGGGGGGTCTGCTTGGTCCACATTGCGTCAGCGAGTCCCGCCGCCCATGAACCCGTGGTGGATCCGCTTGTCCCGGTGGATCCGCTTACTAAATGAATACTGTACGACAGACGGATTCACTATCAAGTCGCTTGGGGCTCCTTTCACGCCTGTCATGCAACCCTTTCATCCGCGATTGACCCTTTCCTAAAGCAAAGAGTCAACCCTATCCGATCCGCTCGTCACTCTTTCTAAAATAGTGACGCACCCTCCTCATCGTCCCTATATTTATTTCGCGCACGGTTCGCCCTCTCCGTCTAGCCCAACCAACCAACCAAAAGCGCCGCTGGGGACCCGAAAGGCTGCGCTTGGTCTCCACTTCGTTGGCTGCTGCTGCATCTGCTGCTGCTGCCTCGCTCCCTCTCTCTCTCTCTACCTGTAGCGCACCGGGCACGAGACAGCATGGGCAAGAAGGGCGGCGCGAGGCGCAAGGCGTCGGCGCTGAGCTCGCTCGTGCGCGCGGAGGAGGCGGCGGAGGAGGAGATCCTCGAGACGCCGGCGCTGAGCGGCCTGGCGGACGACGCGGCCGGTGCGGCCAGCGAGAGCGGCAGCGAGGACGGCAGTGAGGACGCCGAGGCCGAGATCGAGCGCCAGCTCGTGGAGGACAAGCTGCGCGAGGAGGAGCTCGCCAGCCGCGCGGAGGAGAGCAAGGGCGTGTACAACCGCGAGGCGCTCGCGGCGCTCGTGGCCGAGTGGGACGGCGCGCGCGCGCTGCCCTGGGCCGAGCGCCTGGACACGTGCGTCGCGCCGCTGGAGCTCGAGAGCGTGCACGACGACCTCAAGCGCGAGGTGGCCTTCTACAACAACTCGGTCGCGAGCGTGCGCGCGGCCAAGGAGCGGCTGAAGCGCGAGGGCGTCGCGTACAAGCGCCCGGACGACTACTTTGCCGAGATGCTCAAGAGCGACGCGCACATGGCCAAGGTCAAGGACAAGCTCATCTACGAGCAGAAGAAGATCGCGGCCGTCGAGGAGCGCAAGAAGTCCCAGGCGCACCGCAAGGTCGCCAAGGAGGTGCGTCGTCTCCGTCTCCGTCTCCATCTCCGTCCCCTTACTGCTACTCTATCAACTTGCAGTCGACTCACCACGTGTACATGTGCTGCGTCTCTAGCTGCAAGCGGAGAAGGTCAAGCAGCGCGCGCAGCAGAAGAAGGACACGCTCGAGGCGGTCAAGCAGTGGAAGAAGCGCAAGGCGGGCGACAGCAAGGGGCTGCAGGACGGCGACGACCAGCAGCTGGAGCAAATCATGCGCGGCGAGGGCGACGTGAACGCGTTCGGCAAGCGCGCGCGCTCAGGCGCGGGCGGAGACGGCGGCCGCAACAGCAAGAAGCCTCGCGTCAACAAGGCGCGCGAGTCGCGCGACAAGAAGTACGGCTTTGGCGGCAAGAAGCGCGGCCTCAAGCACAACTCGCGAGAGAGCACCAACGACCTGTCGAGCTTCCCGGGCGCGCGCAAGGCCGCCAAGGTCAAGGCCGCCAGGGGCAAGCCCGCCGCCGCCGTGCGCGCGAGCGCCGCCAAGGCCAAGGCTCCCAAGGGCAAGCGCGCCGGCAAGGCCGCCCGCGCCTCGCAGCGCAGCAAGGGGCGGCGGTAAACTAGCGCGACCGCCTTTGTGCTGGCGAGGTGAAGAGGCTGGAGCCGTGGGATGAAGAGCGCGGATGACCAGCTTGCTGTCGCGTTCTCATCGCATAGATAGATAATGTATTCGTGTCTTCCCTGTCCACGCCTCACGGTGAGCTTGCGATCATGGCGTTGGCTGCTGCCAGGACGTCTCGCCCGTCTCGCGGTTGTAGTAGTACGTCTGGGAACTCTGCGGGTCGAACACTTCTTCCCAAGGCGGCACGCCAGCGTTCAAGCTCGCCTGTTGCTCGACGTAATAGCTCGAGTCGACATACTCCGTTGAGCCTAGGTCAATTGAGTAGTCGGTCACCACGGGAGCTTGGTCAGGAGCGGCTTCGTGGCTGCCACCATAGCCAGCACCTTCACCGGTCCAGTAGGAGCTGTAGCCCCCCTCTGAGTACCCGTTGCTGGGGTAGTAGTCGCCACCAGAGACCGGAGCCGCAGATTCTTGGTAGTACTCGTACCCTCCTCCTCTCTCCACCTCGTCAACGTACCCGGCGCTCGCATTCCAGCCGCCCCATTCAGTAGCCGCAGTAGTGCCGTAGTAGTCGGTGTAGTTGCCACCGTCGTTGTAGTAGTTGCTGCTGTCGACGAGCGTTGGGGACGCTTCCGTGCCCTCGCCACTCCATGTAGCGCCAGTAGAGCCACTGTATCCGTATCCATACTGATACCCACTGTCGTAGCCGCCACTTGTCTGCGCGTCATCTGGTGACAGCAGCGACGACGGAGGATACAAGACGTCTTTGCTCGTCGCAGCATCACCGAACGCTTCTTCCGCCGGTGGAGTCGCAGCTACAACTGCTGGTTCCGATGGAGACTCCGCCGCTACGTCTTTGAGAGCCTCGGCCGTCTTCTTGCGCTCGAGTGCTAAACGTCGCTCACGTCGCTCGAGCGTCTTGAGTCGCTTCCACTCCCACAGCCGCTCGGCGCTGGCCATCAAACAATCCATCGGACGGTCAGAAACATTCCACCTCCACGCACATGCAGTGATCTACAGCAGCAACGTACAGGGAGTGGTCGATCCACACGGAGCGCTTCGGGTCCATCGAGAACTCGACTAGGAACATGGCGAACTCCGCTCCGTCGTCCTCCTGGGCGGCTGCATCGTCTTCTCGCTGCTTCTCCCCCTTGTGCTGACGACCACGAGCACTTTCGGCATCTTTGGAGTCTCTCTTTACCTCTGGGAACGCCGTTGCTAGCACAACACTTCGCTCTGTCACTGCCGATTCCTTCGGTGCGACGTCTATCAGCACTCCTTCAGCATTATCAGTGCCTAGATCGCTTCTCCGCCTTCCCCAATGCGCCAGCATCGACCACGCGCACAAGTACTTGTCCGACGTCTCCGTCTCCTTCGGGAGCTTCACCAGACGCAGCGTCTGCCTACGCTTGACCCACCCACGGAGGTCCTCCGACGTCATCAACTCATCCTGCTCACCCGCTCCAGCATCGCCGCGGACAAGCGTGGCGACGCCTGGGAGCGGGACGCCGACGGCCATGTACTCGTGCAGCAGCACGCCAAACGCCCGCGCTCGCAGCCTCATGCGGCGTCGCACGAGTGCGTTCATCGCTCTCAGCCGCTGCTGCACGTCCGAGTCGGTTGGTAGCACGGGTGCAGCGCCGAAAGCTGCCTTGGCACGGTACCCGAAAGCTTTCTCGCGCTTTCGGTCGAGCTGGATCTGCTCCCACCTGTCGCTCTGCTCCTTCCGACGGAGGTTTAGAGTGCGGCGTGCACGCATCAGAGGCCCCTGGTTGCGCCAAAACGTCTGGATCACGCGCGCAAAGCGCTCGCGCCGAGCCATCTCCGCGCGTCGCCGCTGCTTGTCGGTATCAGCGCGGTCGCGGGCCTCTTGCTCAGCCTGTAGGCGCTCCGTACGCGCCACCATGCTGAGCGTTTGCAGCGAAAGTCGTCGCAACTGTCCACAGCTCTCGACTGGATGGGATTGAACAGCGCAAAAGCCACAGACTCGCTCGTGGTGGACTGTATCGCATTCCCACTGCACCGCATTCGGTATCTTGACGCCGCCTGCGCTAGCAGCAGCGCGTTTGTCTTGTTGGAGGTCGTCAGGGACGCAGAACTTGCACAGCTCGACCAGCGGCGTCGCATTGTGGGTCTGCAGCTGACCTCGGCGATGCAAGTATGCGAAGCACACATCGCAAAACAGCGCCTGCTTGGTGATTTCGTCTGGAGTAACCGGTAGCGCCTGCATCTCGGGCTGTACGTACTGCAGCGCTGCCTTGGTCTTCTGGGCTGGCTTCTCGCAGTCAGAGCACCGTCTTGACGCCAACTGGAACGCGCACAGCCCGCACAAAGCCAACTCCTCCATCTCGTGCGCTCCCTCGGCCGTTTTCGCGTTACCTGCATCGCTTGTATTGCTCAGAGCGACACCATCGACACTGCCAGAGCTGTCGTTTCCACTCAGCTTGATGGACGCAGCGCTACCTGTGCGGCTAGCTACCTCCACCATCTTGTTCTTCCGCTTGTTCTTGTGGAACCCAGACAGACACTCGGCGCAAAAGTACTCGTCGCAGTCGTAGCAGAGCCACTGCGCGCAACGTTCGCACCCGTCCTTGCCGTTGCACCCGACCTTGAGCGTCAATGCAGCTGAAGGGTATGGCACTGGCTCCGAGTTGACGTCTTGAGCTCCAAGCACCGCGGGCTTGCTCCACGTTGAGTACCCCGTGCGTGGGTTTAGCCAGTAGGGAAGGCCCCAGTCCGGGTCCAGGTACTTCTCGTATGTGTCGCGGACGCGATCCCGGAACTCACGCCTCGCCAATATGCGCCGAGCCAGCGTTTGGATCCGCACAGCTGCAGCGTTCGTCCTCATCGTGAGCCGGTCACGCGCAGCGTTCGCGCGGATCATCGCTGCCCGCATCAAGTCCGCTTGTCGGTGTGCCAGGCGCTGCAAGCAACGGGCTCGAGCGTCGAACTCGGCGTCCAGTTGCGCCTGGAAGTCCGTCAATAGCGCCTTCGCGTCGACGTCGGGCAGGACGAAGCGCCAAAGCAGCGTTAGCACCCGCACGGAAGCGTCTTCGTGGCGAGAGATGGCGGTCCTGTCACTCATTGCCGAGGTCACTTTGAGATCTGCCATGTGACCGAGCAAGCGCACAAACTCGGCGAACGAGAGCGCGCTCTTGGACGCGCCGGCAGCTTTGGCCAGACAAACGTCCACGTCTGTGGGTGTGAACAGCAGCGCCTTCTTGCCCGGACTGCGCTTGGGACTGGCGCTCTTCCCTGTCGTGCCAGGCTGTCGGTTGAGGTTCTTGAAGAACTGCAGCGCTTTGGAACGCTCCAATCGCGTCTGGAGGACAGCCGACAAGGCCGGAGAGGACACAGCTACGTCGCGCCACTTGTCCAGAGTATACGACGCACCAGTCGCCGCCGCTACGAACACGAGCTGCACGACTGGGAAGTCCACGACGCGGTACTTCCGCCAGGACAGCGAAGTCGAATGGAGGCTCTGGCCATGCAGCTGACCCACAAACCTCTTCAGCGCAGGCTCTAGACCGGTCTTGAGAGACTGCGCTAGGCATGCCTCGCGAAGGTGGCGCCGGCAGATTGCGAGGCTAGAGCGGCCGTACTCGCTCGCTTCCTCGCGTCTTCGAGCCTCCGCTAGGATTTTCGGCAGTCTCCGCTGCCTCCAGACACAGGCTTGAGCCCATCGGTGGAGTTTTACAGCAGTCTCTGCTCGTTTCTTCCGTTCCAGACGCCAAATGTGCGCGAGGTGCTGGATGCGAGTGCTGTGGTACCACTTGGAGATGCGAATGGCCGCGCAAGTGCGCACGGCCGAGCGCCGCAGCTTCCATCGACGGACGTGAGCGCGGAGAACTCGCTCAGCTCTCAGACTGGCAACCAGCTTCCTCGCTATCCACCCGCGCCACACACTCTGTATGCGAATCGCGCTCTGCCGTCTCCTCTCGACCCGCATCTCCACTTTAACGGCTTGAGACCTCCACTTCAACCGCTGAGCATGCATTTGGGCGTGGTGACGGCGGTAACTGCGCTGGATCATGCTGCTCGCGCGGTCTTCAGGCGTTAGCAATGCACTTGGTCGAGACATCAACGCCGTGGCGAGACTGCTACTGCTCGTCTTGTCCTTGGGCTGCAAAGAGTGCGACACCCGCATGAACCGCGCAGCATTTGGCCCAGACATGACCGTAGACTTTGCGCTGGCCGAAGAAGAGATCCGTGTCGTCGTCGACAGTTGCCGGTGGTTTGCAGCGCCATTACCGCCACTATCCTTTGCTCTCTCCATCGGCTCACGCTTAAGCGCCAGCCGCAAGTCCCTCGCTTGCTTCTCCGTCGAAGCCTTGTTCGCTAAGTACTTGCCTTGCTGCACCCACCGGCGCACGTGCTTCTGGATCAGCACCGCTGCATTCCGTCGCACTCTATGTTTGTCAAGAGAGAACAGCGACAGCCCCTTGCCGAACGCACCCAGCGGTCCCATATCGCCTTGGTCTTGGCGTCTTAACCGCTGTTTGGATACCCACCAATGCTTCACGCGCCTCGCAATCACCTTCGCCGCCTTCATTCGCTTCAGTTGCTGCACTAAGCGGCGAAAGCGGCGACGGACAGCGTACGGGTAGATCCAGTCGCGAGCGATGAGGAATGCGGCGCCACGACGGCGCAGCTTCCAAGCAATCAGAGCCGCACGCGACGCGTTCCGCGCTAGGATGTCCGCCACCAGCGCTTCCCGCTTGAGCTGGCGGGTTTTCTTGGCGACCCGAGCGCGAGCTTGGCGTCCTCGCTCCATTTTCTGGATACGAATCGCCGCGCGGATGGCTTTAAAGCGCACGAGCGCGTTGATGAGCTGGTTCGCGCGCAGGCGGCGGTCGCGGAAGCGCTGCTGCAACAATTTGGCGGCCTCTCGCCGGCGAACGCGCTCACTTATCAGCTTCCGCCGTCGGAACCGCTTCCAGGCTCTCTGTATACGTCTGGAATGTGCATCGCGGTACTGAACGCGCAGCCGAACGAGCTGCATACGCTGCGCCTCGAGCTTGCCACGCTGTTGACGCAGTCGACGCGCAAGGCTTCGAGCTTGGTGGCCGCGGAAGACGCGCGAGATGGTCGCGACCGCGCGCTTCCGCTCCAATACACGCAGTTTGCGCACCGCATAGGTCCAGCGGGCCCAGAATGCGACGAAGAACCGGTGCTGGCAGCGCAGCAGCACTCGCTTGACCGCGTCCACCGCTCGGGTGCGGCAGTAGCTCGCCAGGTTGCGCTCGAACAGGAACGAAGGCGGCAAAAGACTGGCCGAGGCGGCAAGCGCCTGCTCTACCTTGGCGACTGCAATGGTCACCTGCTGCTGAGATGCCCGTAACTGTTGCTGTGACTGGGCGATGCCGGCATCGAGCGCCTGCTTGGCGACGGATACCGACCGGAGATCGTCCTGCTTGTCTGCGTAGTTGCTGCTAGTGGTGTCGTCCTGAAGCTGGCGTTGAATCCGCACCGGCGACGGGGGTTGCGAGCGGTTCTGGATTACTTCTTTACCAAGACGTGGTGTCTGCTTCGACGGACTTGTCGTGGCTGTCTTCTCGCCAGCATCTCGTTGTAAATCTCCATTAGAACTCGAGCTCGCGTCGGTCATGGGCTGCTGCTGACCGCTCTTTGCTTTCTTCCGCTGCCGCTGCAGCTCCACCAGCGCGCGATAGACGTCCCCACGCTCTTCTTTCGTCACGACCGCATCCGAACTCCTGGCAGCCTGCTGAGCTCGCTCTCGTTGCAGGTTCTTGGATGGCGGGCCGAGGATCTGGCGCACGAGCACTCCATCGATGGTCTCAAGGCGCCGGCCCTGCTCGATCGTGCGCAGCGTCTCCTGCAACCGCGCCAGGTTCGGGTCCATGTCTCCACTTGTCCTCGCTTCCTAGGCCATCGCCCTCTCCGTCGAGTTGAATCGGCGCCCACGAGGTCGGGAGGCGCCGCTCGAGACTGCACAATGACAGAGATAGACGACCGGTCAGCTCCAGGATGTCAAGCGCGTGCTATTGATCTGCTGCTGCTCCCTGTCGATGAAGACGGGAGCACCAGCGTCCTCTTCCCGCTGCTATATCTTCTACACCTCCTCGAAGAGCGGAAGGCTTAACGGCCGTGGAATGGAATGTTGTTCTGCTGCATGAAGCCGATGAGCATCTGCCGCTCCTCGGGCGGCAACATGTCGAGCTTCTCGGGCGTCATGTCGCGCGCGAGCTCCGCGATCGCTTCGAACTCGGCGCCGTGAGACGACACGGGCGGGCCGTTATCCGCGGGCTTGTAGCGCTTGACGGGGTCCGGAAGGACCGACGGCGCTGAGGACTCAAACCCGCGCTTGGCCAGGCGAGGGTCACGTGCAGCGCGGCGAGGGTCACGATTCCTTGAGACAGCAGGTGCTTGGCCCGGCGGAGGTCCAAGGATGGAAGCAGATGACTGAGGTGGCGCTCCCAGAACCGAAGCAGATGACTGCGGTGGCGCTCCAAGAATGGATGAAGACGACTGCGGTGGCGCTCCGAGGATTGACGAAGACGACTGCGGTGGGACTCCAAGGATCGAGACAGACGACTGGGGCGGTGCTCCAAGGATCGAGACAGACGACTGGGGCGGCGCTCCAAGGATCGAGACAGACGACTGGGGCGGCGCTCCGAGGATCGAGGCTGAAGCCTGCGGCGGAGGCGCTCCGAGGATCGACACGGACGCCTGAGGGGGCTGCGACCTCGATGGAGGCGGCAAGAGCCCTCCTGCTTGCGACACTGGCGTAGTGGGCATCCGCCCGGCACTCGTCGGCGTCAGTATCAGCCCTGCAGTTGTCGGAGACGCAGCGACCGCCATGGTATTGCCAGACGATGAAGCGACCGCGACCGACATCTGCGTCGACAGCGGGCCAGGACGCGCGCTCCACCGCGTCCCTCCCGCCTTGGCCGGCGCGTTCGGTGTCGGCATCACGCCGCCCGCATGCGGAGGGGGCGGGGCCATTCCCATCACGCCCGTCATGAGCGGTCCTCGCTGCATAGGAGGCGGCATCATCGCCCGCCCAGCCATCTGCGGCGGCTGCATCATCCCCATCGCCATTGGCGGCGGCTGTTTCCATAGCATATACAAGCGCGATGTTAGCGAGTAGCTTGGCGACGACAAGAGTCAGAGAAGCGCTCGCCGTGACGCACCATGAGCGCCGCCTGGGTCTCAGCAGGCGACGGGATGGGGATTTGCAGCGACTTGTACGCCTGGACGATGGCGTGCGTGAGCGCCGGGTTCGCCGCCAGCATGCCCTTGGTGTGCTCGGGCTTCTGTCGCGCGTGCTCCTTGAGCGCGACCAGCATGTCGTAGAGCTTGAGCGGGCCGAACTTGGTGATGGCCGACTCGATCGCGTTGATGGCCATCTCCCCGCTCACGCCGGGCTGCTGCTGGTGGTACTGGTGGTGGCTGAACTGGTCTCGGGTGCTGTGGTGGAAGCCTCGGTCACCACCGCCGCCGCCGTGGCCGCCGCCGCCGCCGCCACCTCCGCCGCCAGACGACTTGTCCCCGCCGTCGGCGAAGTCCACGCGCAGGTTACGCCCGTTGACCTCGTAGCCGTTCAGGTTACGCATGGCGCTCAGTGCCGTCGCGCCGTCCGCGTACTCGCAAAAGCCGTAACCCTTGGGCTTGCCCGTCTCGCGGTCGGTAACCAATCTAACCCCAGCAACAGTTGAGGTGCCTTAGTGACGCCGCGAACGCCAAGGACACTCAGCTAGACGCACCGGAAGTTGACGACCGAGCCGGCCTCGGAGAAGATCTCCTTGAGCATGTCCTCCGTCACATCGTACGGGATGTTGCCGACTGGGGGGGGGGACAAGCGTAGCGATAGAGTGTGAGGACCAAAGCGTTGTGTTTAGGAGGCGCTTCCGCGGGCTCTAGCGCCGAGATTTCGACGCAAACCGCATGGATGGACAGCATAGAACATACCAAAGACACTGCGCTCCTTTGCGGTCCCCCCTCGGGGCTTGTTGCCCGCCAGCATGGCCCGAAAGTCGCGCCTCCGGCGGCCGGGACGGGATAGCGTGCGGTCGCGTGCGTTTGGCTTTGGTGACGGCTTGTTTGGCGGGGTGGAAAAATCGAGTGGTCCACACCAATACTACAATGTCGAATAACACACGGACGAAATCAATAGAGTTACTAAGTGCTCTCACGTCACATACGATATCCCTGACGCTTCGCAACAAATGAGGAGGAATGGTTGCTTTGGGTATGACCGAAACGAATTGTGCATCAAGCTTTATGAAACGTAGTACGTTTCGCAGCAAACGAGCAATGACATCGTGAACAAGAACCTACGTGACTTGCTCACGGCCGAGTCGTCCACCATTCTTTTTGAAATGCACTACACTGTCAGTGCGTCACCAAAAAGGCTGCCGTGGCGTAGAACTCGACAGTGGTCGGCTCGTTGCCGTACTTGGCGGCGTGGATGTCAAACAGAAGCTGCTTGGGCGGTACGACCCAGCGGACCACTCCGGTGTCCTCGGCTTGCAGTACATTCTCGAGAAACTCGTCGTCACTGGTCTCTTCGTCGACGCGGTACCTGTGCCCGGGGCCGATCGAGTTCCAATCGCTCACGTACACCTCGAACTCATCGGTGGTCGGACCGTTCAGACCGACCATTCGGTAATGCAGCGGCATAGGCCGCTTCCTCTTCTTCTCGGACGGCGGTGCAGTTGCCAAAAAGACCGGGGCGAACTTGTACTCGAGCCCAAGCGCGTCCAGCGCTGCCTTCACGAGCCGGTCGAACCCCTTCAGCATCGGCACCGTGCCGGCATCATCCACCACATACTTGTGCTCGAGCGCAAAGCCGAGCTGCAGGCTCTTGTCGCTCAACTCCATCACCTTCAAAAGCTTCCCGAGCTTGACAACGAAAGGGTTGCTCTCGGCAGCGCTCACCACTTGGCGTGGCATCTGCTCGTCGTTCTCTAGCAAGTACGTGAGCGTCACGCGATGCCCACTCGTGACCTCCAGCACTTCGTGACGACAGTCCGAGTAGAACGCTCACCAGCGAACGACTGGTGCCTACTGCTGCGTCGTCGCAGTCTGGGATCCATCCTGTTCACGGTCACTTCCCCACGCAAGTACGTGTTTCTGATCGCCATGCGCCACCTCAAAGTCTTCGCCAGAGAACGTCGACGGCAGACACATAACGAGCGTCCCAAACATGTTGCCGCCGCGAGGCGTGTCGACGTGCGTCTCGAAGAAGCCGCCCTGCTTGTACACGTTGAGCTGGTAGAGCTTGGCGCGAACGCTGACAGCATCCGGCGCCAACTGTGCATGGATCTCGCTCACGATGGCGTACTCGGACAAGTGGAAGTTGTTGAGGAAGCGGTCGGCGGCGAGCGTGAATGCTGCGCGGTAGTCCGTGTCGAGGACGAGCTCCTTCCCCTTGCCGAACGTCGCGGGCGTGCACGCAACTACGAGCTCGTCCAGAGCCGTCGGGTCACTGGTAGACGACGGGAACTCAACCACGCCAGTGCTGGAGCTCGGCCCTTCCCCCTGAGTGATCTGGATGCGGACAGGCTTGTCGAGAACCTCCGTGCCGCCACAGACGAAGAGCGCGTCTTGTTTGTTGGCGCCGAGTTGCTGGAGTTCATCGAGTAGTGCGGTAATGTCGCTCGCGGATGCCATACTGGTGATCGTACTGGAGGGGCTGAAGTGGCGTCCAGCAAAGCAGGATATGACGGGGTCATGGGACTAGCGAGCGTGGCCGGGATAGAAAGGGACACGCTACGGCAGGCGAACATGAAGAGAATCCGCAGCGAGCACCGGAGAATTCTCTTCTCCAATCAGTCAAGCACAGACTACAGTACAAAGTGCATGAACCGAGTCCGCATCAACGAGATACCCCTCGACACCGAGGCTCTCCGTCTTTGCCGCTTCCATCAGAGTCGTCAGCCCTTCTGTGCTGGCTGTGTGCACGTCCACACCGCTGTCTTCGAGTAATTGGGCGACCCCGAGCTTGCCGACCGCGTCTTTGAGCATAAGTGTTGCCGTACCAAAGCTGTCTATGGAGTTCTCTTGGCATCATCCGCGTCGCTCTCGGCCTCCATCGTCTCTCTATGCGATCTGAGCAGCGGATGGATCCGTCTCCAAGGCTTGCAATCTATCACAACAGTCGCGATGATTCACAACATGGCGGCGCCACTGGCCGTCGCTATTAGTCTCATTCATCCCACACGCGCGTACTTCACCACCACGACACCACAGCCTTCCAATTGTCCCCGGGAACGAAACCCACTGCGCCGATCACTCGTACTCGTCGAAGATGTGGATCTCGCGTCGCAAGGGGACGGACGCGAACTGGAAAATGACCGACAGCACGCCGGCGTCCAGCAGCCGGACCGCCTTGCCCTGCGACGACGGGTCTCGCACCACGCTCAGCAGAGCGGCCTTGTGCGTCATGGGCAGCACGAACCGCAGGACCTCGCTCTGGTACTCGCGGAAAAGCGCCCAGACGCCCTCGTCGAACCGCGTGAAGATCCCGAGGTACGCGAGCGAGCGGTTGTGGGCCAGCACGCGCGCGACGTCCCCCAGCGCCTCCATGGCCTCGTTCTGCTTCACGTACAGGCGGATCCGCTCAATCGACCTCCCGCTGGCGTCGCTCAGCAGCTCTGCGAGCTGGCGAACCTCCGCCGTGGACTGCATGCTCACCTCGAGCGTGCTCAAGCTGCAGCGGGCGCTCCCGCCTGCTGCCACCTCGCGGCAGTGTTGGAGCAGCGCCTGGAGCCCCGTGTCGGCCGGCGCGCGGATGTTGAGCGTCGCCAACCGCGGGAACAGGCGCAGGATCTGGGCCAGTTCCGCCCCGGTGATCTCCGAGTTCTCGAGGTCCAGCGTCTCGAGCTCGTCGCCCAAGAGCTGCACGACCGCCATGACGCTGTCTGCCGTCGAAATGTCCCGGTAGGTGAACGACTGGAACTGGCGGCGGGGAAGAGTAGGCGGCGCGTCGTCTGAGACAATGAGCCGCGACGGGATGTCGCGCTCCGACACGACGGAGCTCGAGCGTGCCCATACAACTCCATACCCAGGCATGAGCACGGCCACCCACCGCTCGTTCGCGTAGCTGAGCTCGTACTCGCGCGTGCTGTCGCTCGTCTCGAGCAGCACCGAGGACCGCGGGGCTGGCATGCTCAGCATCTTGGCCCCGACCTGGAAGCATACCACTCGCCGTCGGTCGTCTGGCAGCGGCAGCCCGTCATCGAGGCGGAAGAGCTTCCACGTGTACAGCAGCACGGTGACGGGGGCTCGAGACGTCAGCAGTCTGTCGCGCAGCACGAGCTCGGCCCCTCGGAAGTGGAAGTGCGTCAGGTTCAGGTGCCGGAGCCTCGACTTGGAGTCCGGGTGGAACACGCCGAGCGCGATCCACATCCAGAGCATCATGTGGCTGCACTCGGCGTCGCAAAAGTGCTCCAGACACAGCTCTTCCATGCTGTTCGGGTACCAAAGCGCCGACAAGATGGCGGTGACCTGGTCGTACTTGAGGTGCGTGCCCAGGAAGTTGAGCGACCGCAGCGACGAGGACGCGGGCGACGCCACGGACCGGTGGATGAACTGGCGGAAGCCCAGCAGGTGGTGCCGGTCGGACTTGATCTGGGAGTAGAAGAGCACAATGCTCGGGATCCGGCAGCCTGCCGACTCTACGAGCGCGGCCAGCTCGTCCCAGACCTTCGGGTCCGAGATGCGGCACTGGTCGAACCAAAGCATCATGGGTCTGAACAGCACCGCGCACTGGCGCAGCTGCTCGTCCGGCGTCTTGGCGTACGCGTCGAGCACGCGCGCAAGGCTCTGGATCGTGCTCGGCTTGAGCACCGCCGAGGACACGTCCAGTACGATGGCGGCCGTCACGGTCTTCGGCCGCGCCTGCAGCTCGGACAGCAGCAGTTGGCGGTCGCCTGGACTCAGCGAGTCGCTGTCCGGCGCTCGGAGGAACTCGAGCAGCTGCTCAAAGTGCTGCGCCGTCGGCGTGCGCGGCAGCGCGAGCATGAAGCTCAGGTCGTCCACGAACGCGACCCATCGGTTGAGCGACACGTAGCTGCGTCCGTCCGGGTTGAGCTTGGCCACGGGCTCGAGCACCGCGTCCCGCCAGAAGCTGTCGTAGAAGGCGCGGAAGTCGAGCCGTGGCGAGCGACTCAGCACCGCGAGCGCCGTCACGAGCGCGCGGCGGTCGGAGCGCTGCTGCTTGGCCGGCCGCTGCGCAGTCGACCGGCCGGTGACGAGGCTGACGCTCAGGATGGACGGGAACAGACACGAGTGCTGCGCGCCGAAGTAGCCCTGCGGGAGCGCCAGCGCTGCGTCGCCGCCCGGGACCTCCGTCACCTGCCGCAGCAGCCGCGAGACGAGCGCGCGGGCGTCCGCCATCGGGGAGGAAGAGCGGAGGAATGGGATGGGACGAGAGAGTACAGGTCGGCGTTCGTGTTGGCGTTGGCAATCCTGCCGTTTGACTATCAAAATCTCAGAATAGATCAGATCTGGTTCGTTGTGTACCCTTTTGGTATCAGAGTTGTTGAGTTTGCGTGACTTGACATTTGCATGAAAGCCATTCGTCATCCAACGATGGCAAACTCCGCGCCTCTGATTCTGTATGGGGTACGCTCTTGTGTTACGCAGAGTAACTTCAAATCGAGGTTTGTCAATGCCTGTAGCTGACAGAGGAAGGAGCGCTCGCACTGCAGCACGATGCTCGCAGTGATGAAGGCCCAACCGCCCACTTGACGCGCGACGCGTCCAGCGACTTTGCCTACACCTTTGCCGGCGGCTGGTTACTTTCGTGGGACTTGAAGTCGTTGGTAAGCACTCGGGTGCTTCCCCAAGTGAATGCCGAGTGCCGCGGCCCACTCTGCGACTTCGCGGTGAGTCCACAGGCAGCTCGAGCCTTCCGCAGCCAAAGCTCGACGCGGTTTCGCTGCATGCGAGCATTCAGCGACAGTTGTTCACCGTGTCAACCCCGCGACGCCTGCTTCCTCGACGGATGTTATCAGTACCACTTTACAGGTACATACTGCACCACTTGTTGTTGTTGAGGTGACAAGGTACCACTTTGATGGAAAGCGCGCATCCTTACCGCTGCTGCAGGCAACGCCCAACGATCTCACGAAAGCGCCGGCACACTATGCAGTGTATGTATCTAAGTCTCTATGAATCTCCGTGCCCGCATCAAGTCTCGCTCTACTACACAGTATGCCAGGAGAAGACGGAGTCCGTTCATTGGCGATCGGCGACCCATCCGGCCCGTTTCTCGCATCAACCAAAAAAGCAGTCCAGTCCACATGCAAATCCAGTTCGTAGGCAATGAATGACCTACGAACTGTATTGTTTCGCGAGCGAGTGTCTTTCCGAGGTTAATCCCTACACAAAGTGCAACCCGTGCCAAGAGACGGGAGGACCCGTCTGATTCGCTGAACTCTCGAGCGCGAACGGCTCCGATCAACATTCGTCGCCCGCCGTCTGGTTCCGGCTCCCAATCCCGGCCGATTCCGGTCGTCCCGCTTCAGGCCGAGAGCTTCGTCATTGCCAAATCTTCTCGCCAAGGTTCACTCAGAAACGATGAACACCGTGAGGCTGCTGTCGCTGCTGGTGCAGGCGCTCGCGCTGCCGCTCGCCTCCGTCTCGGCCATCCGCAATGCCACCGCTACCGTCGAAGTCCTCGCGTACAACGACGTGTACGAAATGCTCCAGGACGCCGTCAACAACGTCAACCTCGGCGGACCCTCTCGCGTCGTACCG
>JAADXX010000158.1:0-43584 GCA_023338025.1 Phytopythium oedochilum | reverse complement strand
TCCAGGCTGCTGCTGCTGCTGCTGAGAAGAGTATCGAGGCTGTTGCTGTTGCTGAGGAGGGTACCCAGGCTGCTGCTGTTGCTGAGGAGGGTATCCAGGCTGTTGCTGCTGCTGGGGAGGGTATCCAGGCGCTGACACCGGCGCCGCTCCGTGCTGCTGTGGCGGTTGACTGTACCCTCCTGCTACAGGCGCTGCCGACGTTGGCACCGCCGCGGATCCCACCGTCGGTGGAACTGACTGCTGTCTTGCTGGCTGGTATGCCGACTCTGACGGAGGCACCTGCCCTGGAAGCGTGAAGCTTTGCTGCGAAGCCTGAGAGTATGACGCGTGCTGTCCAGTGCCAGGAGGCCCATTAGCGTACCCATGCTGCGCAGGAGATTGACCAGCAGTAGCAGCTCCAGCACTAGTAGCTCCAGCAGTAGTAGCCCCTCGAGCAGCTTGAGCGGTCTGGGGAGGGTCCAGTGGAGCGTCAAACACCTCCAGCAGCAACTTCTTGTAGTCGCCGCTCGTTTCCCCGCTGATGCGTTCGCGAAGCTCCTCGCGGTAGATGCGCTTGTACGCGACCTTGACTTCAGGCAGCAGCGACTGGTAGCGCACGAGCGCCGTGCTGAGTCCGGTCTCGTCGGTTCCGAAGCCCTTCATCGTGCGCTCGAAGAGCTCGGCAATCGCCGGGTACGGGTCGAGGCGCAGCCGCACGAAGAAGCTCAGGCTGCGCTTGGCGTCGCCACTGAACTCCCTCTCGACAGCCTTGGCGATATTGTTGTTGTACTTGGCCACGTACACGGCGTCGACCACCTTAAGGAACTCGGGCGGGCACTTGACGATGATGCCGATGAACACGTCCTCGTTCGTGCCGAGCCGCCCTTGGCCGGCCTTGTACAGCGCTTCGGCCTCCATCTCGGCCTTGGCCGCGTTGTGCACCTGCGGGTTGTACTCAACCTGCTGCGCCTGCCATACATGAACCATCGAGGTGAGCCCACGAGAAGAGCGATCACCGCGCAGGGCTGCACAGGCGACGCACCTGCAGCAGCGCCATGACGACCTTGCGGAAGTCGCCGCTGAGCTCCGCGTTCATGGTGACGGCCAGGTCGCGGTTGACGAGGTCGTAGTACTTGCGCTTGAGCAGCGCCATCTCCTCGTTCGTGCGGCCGGCCAGGATCTGCACGATGAGGCTCTCGGTCGTGCCGATGCCCTTGGTCGCGTCGCGCAGCAGCTGCGCCTCGGTCTCGGGCAGCGGCGTCGAGATCATGGCCAGCAGGCGGCCAAAGTCGCCCGAGGTCTCGCTCTTGAGCAGCCCGCGCAGCGGCGCGCCATACAGCTCGCGGTAGCGCAGCGCGATGAGTGAGCGCGTCTCGGGCGACTTGCTGCCGAGCACCGCGATGAGCGCCTTCTCGTCCGTGCCGGCGCCCTCGCAGGCCGCCTGGATCTGCTTCACCACCTCGTCCACGTGCGGCGGGTATTGGATGTTGGCGCCGTGGAAGGCGTCGAACACCGACGCCGGGTACAGCTTCATCCTCGCCCCTGCTTCTCTTTTCCGCGGGGGTCCCCTCGACTTTACTATCCGTTGCGGCTCAAAAAAATCGAGCGGCGGGGGTACACTGCACACGCGTAACCGCGTCTAACTGGGTACAGAATGCGTGTAACCAGTCCTCCCTCCATGAGAAACCTTTCCCACCCCATTGTCCAGAGAGTTACATTACAGCGGCGGCGAACAAATGGATGCGGCGTTGAGCGAGGCGCTGCGGCGCGGGAACCCTGTCGTGTTCTTCGACGTGTCGATCGGCGGGGCCCCCGCGGGGCGCCTGCGCCTGGAGCTGTTCAAGAAGGACTGCCCCAAGACGGTCGAGAACTTCCGGTTCGTGGCGGTCGGAGGCGTACGAATGGACTGGTTGACTGTGGACTCACCCGAGGTTATGGCGGCGGCGCGCAGACAGTTCTGCACGGGCGAGTACAGGTGGGCGCCGCGCAGCTCGCGCTGCTCGGTATGCGGAGGAGATAATGACGCCGTCGGCGCGCAGGAAGTCGGAGCTGCCGGTCGGGTACAAGGGGTGCGGCTTCCACCGCATCATCAAGGACTTCATGGTGCAGGTACGACGCAGCAAATCGCTGTTTTGTATCCGAGAGCGTGCCGTAACTGCTGCTTCTCCTGCCGGCTGGATCGGTTTGGCTGTCGCAGGGCGGCGACATCCTGAAGGTGGACTATCCCCAGTGGACGCGGTCACGTGTATGCATGGGAGAGCCAACCGCGCCGTGTGTGGCGACTGACAGGGCGACGGCACGGGGCGGATCAGCATCTACGGCGACAAGTTCCCGGACGAGAGCTTTGCGCACAAGCACACGGAGGCTGGGCTGCTGTCCATGGTGCGTTCGCGCCTCGCCGTGTGCTATTGGGCGACGGCATGCGCGCTTACCGCCATTGCGCACGTGCCGACTGTGTCCAGGCGAACAGCGGCCCGGACACGAACGGCTGCCAGTTCTTCCTCACGTGCGCGCCGTGCGACTGGCTGGACGGCAAGCACGTCGTGTTCGGCAAGGTGCTGGACCCGGCGTCGCTGCTGCTACTGCGCAAGATGGAGAGCGTGCCGGTCGGCGCCAACAGCAAGCCCAAGCTCGCGGTCGCCATCACCGAGTGCGGCGAGCTCTAATACGGCGGCGCCTGTAAATGCAGCACACACGGCGGACGGACGTCCTTTCCCACTCACTTGCTCCTTGCTCAGCAAAGGGCACGCCCCTTGGGCCGCACTGATAGCGATGGCCCGTCCAACGCCGCCTAAGCGGGCGCGGCCCTTTCGCTCGCTCTCCAACGTCCATCAGCAGCCGCGCGCCCCGCCGCCAGCCTTCGAGCAACGGCCGCGCGTCCCGCAGCCTGCAAGTTGCAACGCGTCCGCGTGGCCGCCGCCATGTCGTCGCAGGTTCTTTCCGTTCATCTTGAAGTCTGCGCCGGATACTTGGGAGGTTTTTCCGTGGTCCATCGAGGTTTTTGTCTCAAATCGAGGTTTATCTGTAAAAACCTCGGATTGCCTTCCTGCGGGGCCTTCACTCCTGCCGTGGGTCGGCGGCCGCCGCGCCGGCCCGACAACACAAAAAGCGCCGAGAACGCGATCCTCCTCCGCCATCCGACCTTTTGGGGGGAAAACGGGGGGAAAGCTCCACCTTCCGCCACACACAGACACAGGCGCCATGAGCAGCAGCAAGCGCGAGTACTACATGCGCAAGGGCCTGCAGCTGCAGCAGCTCGAAACCGAGGCTGCCGCCGCCGCCAGCGGCCAAGCCAAGACGGCCCGCCAGGTACGATCGCGGCGTGTTCCCGATCTTTAGTTGAGGGGGGACGACTGGAGGGACCGGGAAGCGGCGCCTCTGACGCCCGCGACCTCTCTGGACCCGCAGGTGACCAAGTACCGCGAACTGTGCCCGCCCGGGACGGAAGATACGCAGATCACGCTGCTGCTCGAGCGCTCCAAGAACGACGCGCAGACGATCGAGACGGCCATCAGCGAGCTGTGGGAGGACTACCGCGGCGGCGGCCAGGACGACTGGGCTACAGTGGCCAAGAAGGGCAAGAAGAAGGTGCGGCGCGCGCGGATCTACTTTGCTCGGGCCACAATCGTACCCCGTTCACGCTCCTTTCTATCGCCAAGCTAATGTATCTAACACGCTCTCGCTGCTAATTTCTCATGGACACTACTAGGAACCTGCGGTTTCCCAGCGCCCCGCACAACAATCACATCAGCAGGAGCCCTACGACGGCGAGCGCGGCCTGCGCGGTCGTGGCAGCACCCGAGGAGGCAGAGGCGTGGCGACTCGCGGCGGCCGCGGCGGGGCCCGAGGAGGCCGGGGTCGTGGCGCTGCCACTGGACCTGTCCGTAGCACCCGAGGCCAGACGTCTGGCGAGACGGACGAGGAGCAGCCAGAAGACGACGCGGAAGGCTCCAACTCCACCGAGGAGACCGTCCAGACCGGAGACGCACCCGTTCGATCGGCGTCTTCGCGCAAGGAAAAGAAGGAGCGCGGAACAAAGGTGTCCAAGACGACGCCGCTCGCTGTCGTAACCACCCCTCCCGTTGTCACGCCGATCCTGACGGGTGCGTGGGTGAAGAAGCCAAACCTTACGGGCGTTGTTGCTCAGCCGCCGAAGCCTGCGGAACCTGCATCGAAGCCATCTACCGCGCCGGCCGCCCCTGCCGACAAATCCGCCGAGACAGAATCTACAAACAAAACTCCCAAAAAGGCGACGGAGAAGGACGCCCAAGCCGCATCAAGTCCGGCAAAAAAGACACAGGAAAAGAAGCGGAAGGACAAGTCTGCGAAGAAGGGTGCCGCGGCTGCGGAGAAGGCTGCGACGGAGACAGAGACGGAGACAGAGACGGAGACTAGTACGGTGACGAATGAGACCGTTGTCGTGACAGAAACGGTTGAACTGGTGAAGGAAGTGGAGAAGTCCCCTAAGAAGACGGAGAAAAAGACAGAGAAGAAGACGGAGAAGAAGGCGGACAAGAAGACGGAGAAGAAGGCGGACAAGAAGACGGAGAAGAAGACGGAGACGAAGACTGAAACGACCTCAACGACGTCGATCGCGTCCGGATGGGGCTCTCTGGATGTCGGCACGTCCGCGATTGAGGAGTGGTCGGCAACAACGACGAACACGACCAGTGAAACCAAGAAGGCAACCACCCCGAATGCGTGGACGCGTGGAAGCCCCCTTGTCAAGGCTGCGACACCCGCCAGCCCCGTTGCTGCGTCGACTCCAGTTGTTCTTCCTGGCTCTCCCAAGGATATCCAGATTCCGCGCGAGGCGTCTTCTGCTGGATCTGCTTCAGCCAGCCCGAAGCAATACCTGAAGCTGGGTCGTTGGGACACTGCGGCGACTGCGAACCTCTCGCTGCAGTTTGGCAGCTTCTCGCTCAATGGCGCCGAGTCGACTGAAGCGACCTCTCCTCGTGGCTGGGCGTCGGCCACGACCTCCACGACGACGTCCTCGACGTCGAACTCCGGCACGAAGACTGTCACGACGACAAAGACGCAGAGCGCTTGGGGTGCTAAGCAGTCCCCTTCGCCGAAGAAGACGGCGGCGACGCTTTCGCCGGGCAAGGTTCTTGAGACGGACCAGCACAATACTGCAGCGCTCGAGACGAGCCAGGTCGGCTCGAAGATTGCTTCGTCGACCGCCTCGGCGCCTCCCGGACTCACTGTTGAGGCCGGTGGGGCGACCCCGAAGGCGGCTCAGTCTCCTCGCTTCGCTCCTTCTGCCCCGTCCCCCGCTGCGCTGCCGAAGCCTGACGAAGTGAAGCGTGGAACTCCCACGCGCGCGCAGGCCCAGTTCGCTACGCAGTCGACTACTCAGACCCAGACGTCCAAGATCGGGTCTGCCCCAGGATACGGAACCGACTTCGCGAAGACTTCTGCGAACTTGTACCAGGCGTCGTACAGCCAGTACTCGATGGACCTCGGCCGCCCTGCGACGGGTGGTACTGCTCAGGGAACCCAGACCTCCGGGACGCCCAAGAGTGCTGGTCGCTCGGCCGCCGCTGCGCAATCCCCCGCGCGTGCGCAGGCGCAGACTGCGCAGATCCAGCAGCAGCAACATCAGCAGCCCCAGGTGCAGGCCCAGGCCCAGGCAGCGCAAGTGCAGCAGACGCAGTCGAAGCCGAGTCAGACGCAGCCGCAGCAGCAACAGCAACAGCAGGGCCAGCAAGGCCAGCAGAGCCAGGCGAGTCAGCAGCAAGCGGCTCAACTTCACCAGGCGCACGGTGCGATGCCTGGTTACCACCACTACGCCCCACCGCCGCCGCCGGGCATGGCCATGCCGTACAACCCGTACAACTACGCTGGCTACTACCAGGGCTACAGCTACTACCAGAACCCTCAGGTACAGGCGACTGGTTTGACTCGTGTTGGAGAAGGAGCAGTTCGATTAACCCCGCTCTTTGTCTGCGCAGTTCACCCAGTACAGCCCTCGCACGCAGTACGGCCCGCGTGGCAACATGCCCTACGGTGTTGAAGGCCCGGTCCCGGGTTTCTCTACGCCTCCCAAGTACGTGCTAGGCGTGGTCGTGTCGCGAGCTCACGAGAAGGGAGACTGACGTGCGGTGTTGTTGTGTAGCATGCCGGTCGGATACCAGGACCAGCACATGCTTGCGCACCAGCATGAGTACGCGGGCGCGATCCCTCAGGGTTTCGGCGAGATCAACGGCGCCTACATGCAGCAGTCGCCGATGCAGCAGCACCAGGGCCACCACCTGCACCAGCAGGGCGGCCAGCAGAGCCACGGCAAGGGTTCTGCCCAGGGTGCGTCGTCGCAGCAGTCGCACGGCCAGCGCGGCGGCAACGCGGCTCAGGGGTACCCTAATGCCGGTGGAGCGCGCGAGCACGGTGCGTCGCCCCCTGGGCCGAACGTGTCGGCTGGCATGTCGCCCTCGTACGCTCAGCACTACGGTTGGGCCTCGTACGGCGGCCAGCCGATGGGCGGCTGGGGCCACATGATGCCGCAGGGCTACCAGCAGTCGCCTTCGCCGCACCAGCAGCAGCAGCAACAGCAACAGCAGCAGCAGGGCTCACACCACCACCAGTCGTACCGCCAGTACGGCAACAGCGCGCAGGCCGGCGGCAACGTGAGCGGCGACGCCAGCAGCAACGCGCACTCGTGGAGCTCGTAGACGGCGACGGGTTGCGCGTCTGCCGCCACGGGATTGAACCGCGTGCAGTGGGCAGGCGCTGGCCAGCGGTCGCGTGCCGACTGGCCCACGTTAGGAGAACCATCGACGGCGCAGACTTGGAGCCGCCACCGGCGGCGTGCGCGGGTGTATCAGTAGGTGGAAGCCATGGGGTCGTCGGTCGGTTCAGATAGTGCACGCTTCGTTTCAATTTGAACTTTCAGCGACTCGAGGATGGGGGAAAGATCGAGAATAAGATTCGCGGCGTACACACATACAGTGCGGCGAATTTTTGCGCGAATGAGGCGTTTCACACGGTGAATCACATAGCGCCGGGGCGTCAAACGGGAGTGTCTACAGCGAGCTGCTGTTCCGTTCTCTGCGGCGGGCGGACCTGGGTGCAGCAAAAGTAACTTGGCGTTCCGGAACGCCAAGTTGCCGGAACCCGCTTGAGCGAAGGAAGCGCGCAGGAAACGCGCTCACTCTTGGCGTTTGTATACAGGGATCTTTTAATCCCACTGTGCTCCGCGCGCCGGAGCAGGCGGATCCCGAGGAAGAAGAGTGAAAAAAGATCGCGTTCTCTCGCGCGCGATTGGCCGATATACGGCTGGATCGCGCCAGTGACTGGCCGAAACTGCGAAGCGCTGCAGAAATAGCGGACCGCCTGGTGACGCGGATCACCACCACATGGGTGCGTCGCCGTGTGCCGGCAGAGAGCATACAAACGCCAAGTTCAGCTGGGTGGATGCGCTTCGCTGCGAAGGGGCGGTCCACTGTCTCTCTCATAATAGCCGTCTTCTTATGACGGCAACCTTGGCCAGCAGGCAGTAGTACCGTAGCCAGCGAGTTAGGGGTCGCGGGCCAAAGCCGGCGCTTCAGTTGCCCCCGCGTGCATTCCACAACTCGCGCGCACAAGAAGCAGCAGGTCGAAGCGGCGGCGGCGAGTGTCGCGGCGACCCCTGGGCGAAAAATTCTTCCCCCGCCCGCTGTTGTTCGCGCTTCTGTTCTCCTCCGTCTGACGTTGAAGAAGCGGCGCGCGCGGACGGAGAAGCCAGGCGCGCAGCGCGGCCCTCCACCCCATCCTAGTGTATCCCACCCCGGCCGCCTGATTCACTTGGAGGAGGACGAGCCGACCCATTTCTGTATTCCACGCGCGATTGTCGACGCAGAGACTGACCGGCCAGGGCCATGGACGAGGGCGCGCTCGTGTGGGTCGCCGACCCGGCGGACGGCCGCGTCTGGAGGCCCGCGCGCATCATCTCGGCGAGTAGCTCGCCGCCGGCCGTGACGGTCGCGTTCGACGACGAGGAGCACGAAGCGGAGGGCGAAGCGGAGGACGACGGCGAGGACGATGACGCGCCGCCCAAGCTCACCCTCGTCCCGCTGGCGTTCAAGACCAGCGGGCAGAGCAGCAGCAGCAAGCTCGGCAAGGCGCTGCCGACCGCACTACCGACCCCACTGCCGACTGAGGATGCCGGTGAGTGTGTGAACGTGCTGCCGCGCAATGCGGCAGGGGAGCAGGACCAGGCCGACCTGGTGGCGCTGCCGCACCTGCACGAGGCGTCCATCCTGCAGGCGCTCCGCTTGCGGTACGCGCGCCACGCCATCTACACGCACATTGGCGAGATCCTCATCTCGGTCAACCCGTTCGAGAAGCTGCCATCGCTCTACACGCGCGCGCGCATGCGCTCGTTCTCGCCGGACGCCGTGATCGACCCGGAAGGAGGCGGTGAAGGGCTCGATAGCGACGACCCGCACCTCTTCGCGGTCGCGCGCGCGGCCTACGTGGACGTGGCGCGGAACGCGCGCAACCAGTCCATCCTGATCAGCGGCGAGAGCGGCGCCGGCAAGACGGAAGCCACCAAGATCGTCATGAAGTACTTCGCTCTCACGTGCGGGCAGTCTTCGGCGCCGTCGTCAACCGCGTCGCAGAGCGCTGCCGCCGTCTCTGAGGGGCCAACGACGTCGATCGAGACGCAGGTGCTGCAGTCCAACCCGATCCTCGAGTCGTTCGGCAACGCGCGCACAGTGCGCAACGACAACAGCAGCCGCTTCGGCAAGTTCATCGAGCTGCAGTTCGACCCGCGCGGCGGTCTGACGCTGCGAGGTGCGCGCATCCGCACGTATCTGCTGGAAAAGATCCGCGTCATCCAGCAGGCAAGCCACGAGCGCAACTTCCACATCTTCTACGAGCTGCTGGCGTCGTCGACCCACACGCTGGACCACAAACTCGAGAAGGACGAGGACGATTTTGACGATCTAGATGCAGCGCTGGTCTCGTCGTTGCTGTCGGCGCTGTGCGACAAGAGGCGCGAGTGGGGGCTGCGCGACGCCACACACTTCCGTCTCCTCAACCAGAGCCAGTGCATGGAACGCCGGGATGGCGTCGAGGACGGCGTGCAGTTCCGGCGGACGTTGCGCGCAATGGAGCAGCTCGGACTGAAAAACACCGAGATCTCGAGCGTGCTGGAGATCGTCGCGGCGGTATTGCACATGGGCAACGTCGAGTTCGCCGAGACTGTGGTGAGGAGGAAGAATAGCAGGAATCGCAGCATCAGCGAGAGTGACCGCGACTCGGACATTGTCCACGCGACAACGACGGTTAAGGTTGTCCGCGTGAACGAAGTGGCCAAAGAAGTGGACGACGAGGACGAGGACAGAGAGGAGGAATCAGATGACGATGCTCCAATGGACCACTTCTCCAAGGCGGCGTCGCTGCTAGGAGTCGAGCCCGAGCAGCTGGAGCGCGCACTTACGCGCCGCTGGCTGCACACCGCCAACGAGACGCTCGAGGTAACGCTGGACGTCGGCCACGCCGAAAACACGCGCAATGCGCTGGCGATGGAGTGCTACAGACTGCTGTTCGAGTGGCTCGTTGGTCGCATCAACGCCAAGATCCGTCCGGACGCCAGGGGCTCGCGAAGTGGCGAGAATAGCACGGACGAGGTATCGAAAGCCGCCGCCGCCGAAGCGGAGCTTAGCATTGGCCTGCTCGACATTTTCGGCTTCGAGGACATGGCGGTCAACTCGTTCGAGCAACTGTGCATCAACTATGCCAACGAGGCGCTGCAGCACCAGTTCAACGAGTTCGTCTTTGCGTCCGAGCAGCGACTGTACCGCGAGGAAGGCATTTTGCTGCACGACGGCGACAACTCGGACCCGAACGCCATGTCGCTGGACGGCATGGAGTTCCCGGACAACTCGGCGTGCCTGGAGCTGTTCGAGAAGAAGCCGCTGGGGATTTTCTCGCTGACGGACCAGGAGTGCGTGTTCCCGCAAGGAAACGACCGCGCTCTTGTCGCCAAATTCTACTCAGCGTTCGCTAGTGGCGATCTCGCCGCTGGAGCGGCCACACACCAGCCGACTTTGGGAAGAAGCCGCAGCAGCAGTACAACCGTCGGCACGCACGCGAATTTTGTCAGGGCGAGTGCCCTCCAGCGTTCGACACACTTTGGCGTTGCGCATTACGCCGGCCGCGTTCTCTACACGGTCGAAGGGTTTCTGGCCAAGAACAAGGACGCCTTCTGTGAGAGCGCCGTGCTGCTGCTCGCCCAATCGAAGAACCCGCTCATTCAGTCGCTGGCCATCTCGTCTACGGCCGCGGCTACGGCCAAGTCCGTCGCTATGTCGTCGTCAACAGCGGCGAACACGCGCCGCTCTGCCGTTCGACGGGCGAACTCGTCCATCGCGGCAACGAGTGTCGGCACGCAGTTCAAACTACAGCTGAACGAGCTTCTCGACATCATTCGCGCCACGACGCCGCACTACGTCCGCTGTGTCAAGCCGAATGACGTGAGTTCGTCAGGCGCATTTGACACCCGCCGAGTGGTCGAGCAGTTGCGCAGCGGCGGTGTGCTGGAGGCGGTGCGCGTCGCTCGCGCAGGTTTTCCCGTCCGACTCTCGCACGAACAGTTCCTGGATCGGTACCGGCGTATTCTCATGGGATGCCGAGCTGTTGTTCACCACGACCATCTCCACACCAGTGACGATGTCCACGCCTGTCTCGACAGGCTGAGTGCCATTTTGGCAAAGCAGCAAGAGGAGTCTGGGTCCGCCAGGTCAAGCTCGTTAGCGAGTGGTGTGCGGCTTGGAGGCACTCGGGTGTTCTTCCGACGAAAGCCGTTCGAAGCGCTCGAGAAGCTGCGGGGGTCCGTCCGCTCCAGCGCTGCGATCGTGATTCAAACCCGTGTTCGGGGTTTTTCGGCGCGACACCGTTACGTGTCCTTGCGGCGGACTGTGCTCGTCATCCAGTCCCTGTATCGTGGCCACTGCGCGCGACTCGTTGCGCACTCGGTGCGTGCCAATGTCCGCTCGACTGTGATCCAGCGCATGGTTCGCGGCTTCTGTGCACGTCGCAGGTATTCTGCGCTGAAGGCGACGGCACTGCTCTGCCAAAGTCTTGTCCGGATGCGCC
The DNA here is from genome assembly GCA_023338025.1 of Phytopythium oedochilum. NCBI lineage: Eukaryota > Oomycota > Peronosporomycetes > Pythiales > Pythiaceae > Phytopythium > Phytopythium oedochilum. Next base: position 32,520 of record JAADXX010000158.1, on the reverse strand, counting down.
GCGCAGCTCGCTTCGTGCAGTCGCTGCGCGAACATCGTGCGGCGACGCGCGTAGCTACTTGCTGGAGGCGATGGTCAGCACAGCATGCGTTCCATCGCATGCAGTCGGCAGTACTGTCGCTGCAGTGCTTGCTCCGATCTCGCATCGCTCGCCGAGATTTGATGGAGCTGAAGCGCGAGAGTCGCAACATCGCCAAGCTCCAGGAGGACAACTCGGCCCTGAAGAGTGAGCTCGCAATTCTGCGAGCCCAGCTTGCAGCAATGCAACTCCAGCAGCAGCAGCTGCAGCCCCAGCCATTTGGCCACTATGGTGTGTTGCCTACGCCAGTGCTTAGACCGATGGAGACGGTGATGGTTGCGTCCGTGTCAGTTCCGGAGGTGACTGTTCCTGTCGATGACAAGGACCAGTCGAAGGATGAGAAGACTCGGCTGGTGGACGGTGGCTTGGTAACGGATATGGAGCCTCAAGAGGACCAGGATCTGTTCCAGCAAGAAGATCTATATGATGAGGACGACGACGAGGAGGACGAGACGAGCATGTCGATCCCGTCGTTCGCGTACCAGACACCGGGCTCGGATTCGTGCGAGGAGAGCAACAACCAGCTCCAGAATGACTGCAGTCTGAGTGTTGGCTCTCGCGCGGTCGCGATCGGCGCCTCGATCGCACCAGTTGAGTTGGCCTCAGCCCATACCAGCGAGCCAGCGTCGCTGTGCGAAGCCACGCCTGGCTCCGACTCGAAGGCCGTTGATAGCAACAAGGCTAAGGTCGATGCCGAGCCGACTCCACAGACCTCCCAGCCTGACGAAACGCCCTCGAAGCCGTCAATACGGACTACGACAGGTCGTCCTCGGCGCTACAGTCTCCCCGACATGTCGTTGGACTTTAGCGACACGTCCACGCCCTGCAACACAGCGCGGGCTGCGGCTGCTCCGACCCTTGGGGAGGACGATGCAGACGATGAAGCGCTGATTATCTCTCCGAGCGCGCGCGACCGCCGACACAGCCTGGACTTGTGGCTCGCTCGACAGGAGCACGTGGAGGAGGAGCTGCAACAGCTACGTGAAGAGGTTCGTGCGACGGCTCTAGCGGTCGCGTCGGCTGCGACATCGTCTGCGCCGACGCCGACGGCGGAGGACCAGAAGGAGGTGATGAAGAAGTACGTGGCGTCGCAGATCAAGTCTAAGATGATGCGGTTGCAGTTGCAGCCGCCGTCGAGTCCGTCGCTGCAACTAGACATGGATCTGGTCGACAACAACGGAGGCGACGAAGAGGACGACGGCGTCGTTGGTGATATCGAGGCGGACAAGCTGTCGACTGTGCGGCTGCCCGCGAAGTGGTGCGCTCCGGCTTCGGTCGGGTACAACCTTTCGCGGTCGGCGAGCATCAACGCCCGCGCTGGCGGAGGTGTGGCGCCGCGCCGCCGGCTTGACGCCATCAGCCGGGTCGCTCCTCCGATGACGGAGCGCTCGCGGTCCGACGCAATGCCGCACCAACCTGCTTCCTCGTCCTCTTGCTACGCGCAGCGAGCGAGGAACGCCCGCACGGCCTGGAACTTCGCTGGAGCCGCGTCGGTGGCCAAGTCGCAGTCGACCAAGCACAGCCACGGTCTGCAGGCGTACTTTGCCGACGACGTCGAGTCGGACGATGAGTTCGACGACCTCGGAGGCGGCGTGCTGCGGCTCAGCAGCCGCGACTTGCAGCTGCCGATGCGCTCGGCGTCGCTCGGCTTGCCCCCGCTTCGCAGCGGATTCGATATGGACGACCGGCAGCCCGTCATCTCGACGGCTTGGACGCCAGTTCGGCAGCCGCGGATGGCCTCCCATCTCGTGCCGCGCTGGACCAAGGACGCGCTGTGCACCGAGTGCAAGTGCGCGTTCGGCCTGCTCGTGCGGCGGCACCACTGCCGGCAGTGCGGCCACTCGTTCTGCTACGAGCACTCGACGCGCAAGCTGCGGCTGCCGCACTTTGGCTACACGGAGCCCCAGCGCGTGTGCGACGCGTGCTTCGAGGGCCATTTGCTCGGCCTGAGCACCTGTTCAAGCGGGTCGCCGGACGAGGCGAGCGCTTGGAGGCGTAAGCGCCGCGAGGCGTCCATGGCGATGGTCAAGGCGGCGGCCGAGGAGGACAAGATGGCCAAGATGCTGGGGACGCCGCGGCTCATCCGGCGCGACACGGAGACCAGCAGCGTCGACAGCGTGAGCGTCGCCGGTATCATGTGACGAGGCGAAGCAGCGATTGCTTATGGATGTGGGCGGCGAGGCATCGGGACGAGCAGTGGAGGCCGACGAAGTAGCGCGCGCAGTAGTATAAGCGCCGAGTCCAGCCAGCCGCCTGCTGTGTGTGTTTAAGTATCTATATAATCCCAGACGCCCGTCGCGCTCTTCTCTCTACACCTTGCGGCGCTTGGCCGTGCCGCTGCCGGCGTTCGCCGCCGCCCGAGGCTTCTTGGGTTCCTTGGGCTTGAGCGGCGCGAACGTCATGCGGTGGATGGCGCAGGGTCCGTGCTTGGCGATGGCGGCCATGTGCGCCGCCGTTGGGTAGCCCTTGTGCTGCGCGAGTCCGTAGAGCGGGAACTGCACGTCGAACTCGCGCATGAGCCGGTCGCGCGTCACCTTGGCGATGATGGAGGCCGCCGCGATGGCGAACACCTTGGCGTCGCCCTTGACCACCGTCGCGGCCTGGACGTTTGCGCCGCCGCCGGAGACAAAGGCGGCCGGCAGACGGTTGCCGTCCACGAAGACGAAGTCGGCGCGCGCGTCCGCGGGCAGCGCGCCGACCGCCAGCGCCATGGACTCGAGCGACGCCTGCAGGATGTTGATCTCGTCGATGCGCTGCGCCGAGTTGACCTGTTACAGTCTCTATATCAGTATAACATTGCGTAAAACCCCAATCATCCACTGACGAGAGTGAGACGCACGTGCACCGCGAACCGCACGAGCGGGTGGGTCGTCAGCTGCTCGAACAGCGCCTCGCGCTGCGGCTCAGACAGCTTCTTGCTGTCGTGCACGCCCTCGATGGTTACGTCAGAGGGTACGAAGCACGCGGCGGCCACCACGGGCCCCGCCAGCGGCCCGCGGCCGGCCTCGTCCACGCCGACGACGCAGCGGAAGCCCGCGGCCTCCTTCTCCTTCTCGAACGTGCGCGGCAGCGTCCCGTGCGGGAAGCGCAGCTGCGTCTGCGTCTCTTCACCAGCCGTGGAGGCAGCCAACGCTTCTGTAGCAGCACCCGCGGCGCTTGCTGCAGGCTTCGCAGCCTTCCGCGGCCGGCCACGACTCCGAGGCGGAGAAGAAGCGGCCGCCACTGTCTCCTCCGCGCAGCGCGACGACTCGCCAGAGGAGGCGAAAGGGGCTGCAAGCAGACGCGCAGAGCGTCGCCGGCCTTCATTGTAACCGGCCGCCAGCGTGGCCGTCGCACGCGCCGCCGCCGCGCGCTGGGTCGTCGACCGCCGCATGCTCACTCGTGTGGTGTCACGGACGGGTACAAAGACAACAGCAGTGGTTACGCGACGTACCCCTCATCGACTGACGGCTACACTTGACACGCAAAAATCCTGTTTCATCCAATCAAACGCTCTTTAATTATATATCCCGACTGCTGATTGGCTAAATATCGTCATAAATCGCATGTCCCAGTAGCTGTTCGTGTGGTCCACCGAAGATAAGGAGGGACGGGGCGGGGCGACGTGACCGTCCCGCGCGAGCCACCGCGAGCCTGGAGCCTGCCTGCCCACTTACCGATCCGCTTCCCCTTGGCCTCTTCCCCTCCTGTAGATCGCGACGATGGCCGACACGACGGCCGCCCCCGCCGAGGCGGCGCCCCCTGCGGCGCCCAAGAAGCTCACGAAGAAGGAGCTGCGCATCCTGGAGCGCCAGAAGGCGGCTGTACGTCCTTGTATTGCCATTAACATGCTGCATGCATAACCCATCGGATCTGACGTTCCATTTGCGCCGACAGGCCGCCGCGGCCGCGCCCAAGCTGACGGACACGTACGGCGAGCTGCCGCTGATCCAGTCGACGGAGAAGAGCGACAAGACGTACCGCACGGTGGACTCTCTGCACGCGGAGCTGCAGGGCGAGAGCTTCTGGGTGCGCTGCTTCCTGCAGTCGGTGCGCGCCAAGGCCAAGATCGCGTTCCTCGTGCTGCGCGAGCAGACGGCCACGATCCAGGCCGTGCTGTCGGAGAGCGACGCCGTGTCGCGCGAGATGATCAAGTTCGCGGCCGCCGTGCCCAAGGAGTCGGTCGTCGAGGCGCTCGTGACGCTCTCGGTGCCCTCGAGCCCGGTGCTGAGCACGACGCAGACGGACGTGGAGCTGAGCGTGCAGAAGCTCTTCATCGTGAGCAAGTCGCTGCCGGAGCTGCCGTTCCAGGTCGAGGACGCCTCGCGCCCGGACGCCGTCGTCAACGCCGAGGGCTCGACCTACGTTGGCGTCGGCCTCGACACGCGCCTCAACAGCCGCGCGCTCGACCTGCGCACGCCGGCCAACCAGTCCATCATGCGCGTGCAGGCCGCGGTCAGCAAGCTCTTCCGCGAGTTCCTCGACGCGCGCGGCTTCGTGGAGATCCACACGCCCAAGCTCGTGGGCGGCGCGTCCGAGGGCGGCGCCAACTGCTTCACGCTCAAGTACTTTGACCAGGACGCGGCGCTCGCGCAGAGCCCACAGCTGTACAAGCAGATGGCCTGCGCCGTCGCCGGGCTCGAGCGCGTGTACGAGATCGGGCCCGTGTTCCGCGCCGAGAACTCGAACACGCACCGCCACATGTGCGAGTTCATGGGCCTGGACCTGGAGATGACCATCAAGTCGCACTACCACGAGGTGCTCGAGGTCTTCTCGGACCTGTTCATCTACATCTTCGACAAGCTGACGGAGCGCTACGCCAAGGAGCTCGCCGTCATCAACGAGCAGCACCCGTTCGAGCCGCTGCAGTACAAGAAGCCGTCGGTCATCGTGACGTTCGAGGAGGGCGTGCGCATGCTGCAGGCCGCCGGCGCGGACCAGAAGTTCGAGGACGACCTGTCGACCGAGAACGAGAAGTGGCTCGGCCGCCTCGTCAAGGACAAGTTCGGCACGGACTTCTACATCCTCGACAAGTTCCCGCTGCCCGTGCGCCCGTTCTACACGATGCCGGACCCGACCGACAAGCGCTGGAGCAACTCGTTCGACATTATGATCCGCGGCGAGGAGATCGTCTCCGGCGCCCAGCGCGTGCACGACGCCGCGCTGCTCACGGAGCGCATGGAGGCGCTCGGCGTGCCGCAGGCGTCGGCCAAGAACTACGTCGACTCGTTCCGCCTCGGCGCGCTCCCGCACGGCGGCGGCGGCGTCGGCCTCGAGCGCGTCGTCATGCTCTACCTGGGCCTGGGCAACATCCGCAAGGCCTCCATGTTCCCGCGTGACCCGGTACGTCCACTGCTCGGCACTGCCGTTGACTGTAATCTCCCGCTTGTGGTGCTAACGTCTGTGGCTTGCGTGGTGGCGCTGGGCATTTGGATCGAACAGAAGCGGTTGTTCCCGTAAGGAGGAGCTCGGTCCAGTCGCTCGCTCGTTCGTACTCGATGCGTTTGGCTGGAGAGGCTGGCGCGAGTCTGTATGTAAGACCCACGGACTGCAATGAACTATGTCGACGGCTGTCACTCGTTGATCGGCGCGTCGCTTGGCTTGGTGTCGTCCTCGCTCTGACCGACGGCCGCATCATGATGAGAACCAGGGTCTCTGCACCCAAAGCGACCAGCAGGGAGACGCACATCCTTATACTCCGCGCCAAGCAGCAGCGAGCCGGCGCTCGCGCTCACGGTCTTCCCGAGCGAGCCTTCTCTCGGGTTCTGGTCGCGCAGGAAGCAGTAGTAGGCGTACAGGCGGCTTTCTGGCCGGAGGAACGCGAACGCGGGGTTCTCGCCCAGCCGCACCTGTCAGCAGGCAAAGAGCATCCAACCCAGCCAACCACACGGCGGTATCAGTCGCCAGCACCGGCCGCAGCGCTCGGCCGACAGCTCGCGCACCTTCATCATCACCTCGAGCTGCGCGTTCCCGCGGACCTTGTCGGCCGTCGCCTTGACGATCGCGTGCCGCCTGCGCGTCTTGGGCTGCCATAGAGTTCGTGATGAGCAGCCAACCAGCATGAGAGGCCAATCCTAGGTAAAACGCTGCCGACTGCCCCCACGCCGCTCGTATCCTACCACTTGGATGCTGTCCGGGACGAGGAACGTCGGAGCAAACGCTTCGCCGTCGCTCTCCTCCTCCTCCTCATTATCGGCGGCGGCGGCGTCGTCGTCTGGATATTCGTACGGGAAGCGGTTCTCGACCGCCGAGACGTCCAGCCGCGCGTCCGGGAACTCCTCGGCGTAGTCGGCGTACCGCAGGCGGTGCAGCAGCGCCGCCGTCTCGGCGTCCGGCGCTCCGCCACCTTGGCTAGTAGCCTCGTCCTCGTAATCACCCTCAGCCGCCGATGAGGAGTCGACAGCGGCGAACTTGCGCTTCTTCTTGAGCTGGCGGAACTGCGCGCGGTCGTCCAGCAGGTTGCGCGCGTCGAAGCGGTCGACGAGCGGCCCGGACGCGGCCCCGCGCCACGGGATCAGGTGCGTCTCTTGGTGCAGCGCCCAGGCCGTCGGCGGGTCGTCGAACACCTCGCACGCCAAGCCGCAGACCTCCAGCGCGGCGCTCGCCTCCTCCATCTCCGGATCGCGCGCTTTAAGGCTCGATCGGCACGTCAAAGTCGGCTTTAACAGCTATAATAAGGCTCAGCACGTTGATTGGATGATCCTAGACACTTTATGAAGATCGGACCAATCAGCGACGGAGCTTGTCCTCGTCCACCTTGTTCAGGATCTGCTCGAGCCGGCGCGCCTCGGCCACATTGCCCGACTTGTAGTGCATCTGCATCTGCGCGCGCATGTGCTCCTGGTGGCGCATGTCCTCGATCTTGTCCTTGTCCATCGTCTGCAGCACGAGGCGGAACTCGGCCTGTTCCTTCTGCTCGCGCTGCGCGCGGCGCTCGCGGCGCACGCGCTCCTCGTCCGCCAGCGCGCCGAGCTGCGCGGCCTTGCCCGCCAGCTTCTTGTGCGCGCGCCGCTGCTCGTTCTGGTACTGCTGCAGCTCGTACTTTTCGACGTCGTAGTACTTCTCGTGCGGCAGCGTGCACGTGTTGTAGTCCTCCATGTACTCCTTGAACAGCTCCATCGCCTCCCACTTGGGGCCGTTAAAGTCGCTGATCTGATGGGGGGAATGACGACGGCAAGGACAGTGTCAGTGAATGAGCCAACAAGCCATCGCCGACGGCCTTGTCCATCCGCTGAGGACCTTCTTGACGCCGCGCAGCCACGCCTGGAACGACACGCTCTTGCTGTGGAAGTCCGACTCGCGCAGGATGCCGTACTTGCCGTACTCGTTCTGGTTCACCGCGTGGGACGCTGCCTGCTTGCGGTCCTTCTTGTGCGTCTTCTTCTCGTGCTTCTTCTTCTTGGCCTTTTTGGCCTTCTTGGCCTTCTTGTCGTCGCTGCGCCGCCGCTTCTTGCTCTTGCTCCTGCTCCGCTTGTGCTTGCGGCGGTGGCGCCGACTCCGCCCGCCGTTCGAGCTGTCGCTGGACGAGTTGGACGCTTCCGAGTCGCTCGACGACTCGCTCGACGACCTGGAGCGCGACCGCGACGACGACGACGACGGAGAAGAAGAAGCTGAGCGCTTGCGGCGCTTGCGGTCGCGCGAGTGGCGGCGCGGCGCGTGCTGCGCTGACTTTTGATCGCCGCGCTCGCGCGTCTCGCTGTCCGAGTCGACGACCGTCCACATGCGCGACCGGTGCGCCACCTCCTCCCGGTTCCGCAGTCTCTGCTGCTCAGCGTCGGGCTCGCGCGCGTCCTGCTCCCCCTCAGGGCTCGCGGACCGGCGGCGGTGGCCGTGGCGGTGGCGGCTGCGGCTTGAGCTCCGGCTGCGGCCTCGGCGTCGAGGGCTCGCGCTACGGAGCGGGCGCCGGCCGCCGGGACTCGCGCCGCGCCGCGGTTGGTCCGATGGCATTGCTGTCTGCGGTCGGTCGAATGTGGTGGCAGAGCTATTGACCGACCGGTTACACTCCGAGAAGGGTACAGTACCCTGGTTGTACCGTTCGAGTGCTTTGAATTGATGCAATCAATTTAGAGAGCGGTTGCCGTACTGTTCGTGACGTGTGTGTCGCATGTTTGAAGAACTTTAGTGGCATGTGCCATCAACCGTCGCATCATTATGACTCACTTTTCCACTATTTGCATTCGATATATCTTCAGATACGGGTAGATTACAATTGTATAGCAGTTTCACGTGCATCAATATGACTGCAAGTATCGGATCTCGCAATCTTCAGTGTATTCGGGGAAAGATCCCACCGACTTTCCCAACTGGTCGTCGTGCAGTCGAGCGCGCGCGCCTTTCTTTCGCGTGCCTTCGGTATACAAATGTCAAGTCAACCTCCACCTGTGGACCGTTCAGGTCTGTTCCTTCCGGCGCCTTATCCGTAAATACTCCAGCCTCCCATTACTCCACAAGGCTCATTACCGCAGTTCCGCCATCTCGATCAGCCGCAGACCGCCATGGAGGCGCCGGCGCTCGGCGGGCTGCCGCTCGGCGCTTCGCCCCAGGCGTCCTGCCCCTCGTCGGCCTCCTCCTCGACCTCCTCGTCCGCTTCCTCGTCCTCCTCGTCGTCCTTTCGCTGCAGCAACGCGCGCGCCGCGGCGCCGCCGACGGCGGACGAGGACGCGTACCGGCGGCACCGGCAGCGCCGCAAGCACTCGGCCAGCTCGGAGCGCCGGCACAGCAGCAGCGGCGGCTCGGGCTCATCGCGCCGCCACAGCAGCAGCGGCGGCTCTGGCTCGGCGCTCGACCTGCCGCTGGACCGCGAGTTCCTGCCGCTGCCGCTTGACCAGGACGAGGAGGAACGCAGGGCCTGCGCGGGGCCCGCGGACGGCGAGGCCGCCGCGCGCGACCAGGTGCGCCACGACGTGCTCTGCATGCTCTTCGGCCTGCCCCACGCCACCGCCTTCTTCCAAGGTGAGACGTTGGACAGACACGCTTTTACTATAGAGTGCGCACACTGGACTGACCGTCTGCCCCCCCCATACACTCACACAGACTTTTCGTGCGCGATCGCGGCGTCGCTGGCCATGCACGGCCGCATGTACCCGACCAGCACGCACGTGTGCTTCTACTCGAACGTCTTTGGTCGCGAGAGAAAGGTCAGTGGCCGCCTACGGTCGTCGACTGCGATCTCCGTGTCCCCTCGCGCGTGGCGCGTCCCGACGGCATGGCCGCCGCGGCGAGGGTTGCATGTATCCTGGCCGCTCTGTCTCTGTTCGGCCGCCGGCTACGCTGGTGACAGCTCGGTCCACCCTGTATCCGCGTCTGACGCTCGCTCGTGCCGCGATGCACTAGATTTTGATCCCGTACGAGTCCATTTCGGAACTGGCCAAGACGACGACCATGGTCTTCCAGAACGCCATCCGCATCCGCACGACGGACGGCAAGGAAGACTACACGTTCGCCAGCTTCTGGGGCAACAACCGCGACAACTGCTTCGACCTGATCGCCAAGACGCGCGAGCACCTGCTCAAGGAGCTGCGCCCCACGGTCGTCCACAGCTTCAAGCGCATCACAGGCGGGTCTCCCACCGCGCAGACGTTCATCAACGGAGATCACGACCACGCGCTTCCGTCCGACGCGGACGCAGAGAGCGCGAACGCATCGCCTCAAAATGACGTCGCAGCCGCTGGAGAGGTCGCCCAGCCGTCCGCAGAGGCGCCGCTAGCCGACGTCGACGCCTCGGAAGCTTCTGATTCTGCGCCGCGGATCTCAGAGGACAGCGGCGAAGCGAGTGAGGAGAAGGCGCGGCCGTTGCGCCAGCGGCAGCGCAGCGTCGTGTCGGACGTGGAGCGGATCGCTCCAAAGGACATTTCCATGACTCTCGTCTTGGAGGAGACGTTCCCCGTGTCGGTGGATGAGTTCATGGCGGTGTTCTTGCTGGACAACGCGCCGTTTGGCATGGACAAGTACGGCGAGCTCACGGGCGCGACGGAGATGACGGTGAACCCGTGGATGACGCCGCTCGAGGAGGAGAAGTCGTTCGGTACGGTGTTTGTTGGTCACGCTGTACGTGGCGATCGTATGATCCAAGTCTGACGGCTGGACAATGGCTTGCTCTTCCAGGAATGACGCGGTCGCAGCAGTTCCGCGTCCCGATAGAGGCGCCTATCGGCCCCAAGTCGTCTCGCGTCGATGTGGTACGCGCACTGCTTGCTTGCATTAGGACGTTGCACAGTCCGCTCACGTTTGCATTGCTGCGACTGCGACAGCTTCAGTGCCTGAAAGAAGAACGCAACGTCCGCGTGGTGGAGACGTCGACGCGTCTGGCCGACATCCCGTACGGCGACTACTTCAGCGTGGAGGACCGGTGGACGATCGTCCCGCACGCCGACGACCCGAACGCGTGCCAGGTGAAGATCGAGCTCAAGGTGGTGTTCGGCAAGTCGACGTTCTGGAAGTCGACGATCGAGGGCCGCGCCATCAGCGACAACAAGGAGAAGTGGAAGAAGTGGGTCGTCATGGCCAAGGAGTTCCTGGAGAAGCGCAAGCAGCAAGCTGCAGCCGCCTGCAACGATGGCGAGACGAGTGCAGCGGCTGGTCAACAGGAGACGGAGACGCGATGCCAGTCCGGCAGCCACAACAGCCCCGACGATTCGGCCGCCGTGTCAGTCAGTCGACGCCGAAGCGGCCGGGCGATGTCGGTGGATCAGGACCGCCGCCGCTCGAGCCAGCTCCACCGTAGCAACAGCCGAGCCAAGGCGGCGGGCGTCGTTTCGATGCGCAACCGCAACGTCCCGGTCAAGGTGTTTCCGTGGATACTGGTGCTCGTGCTGCTGTTCATCGTGGTGCGGCTCCAGGCGACGCTCTCGACAATTGAGACCTCGCTCGAGCTCACGTCGCGCCGCGTGCTGGAGATCCAGGAGCAGCTCGCGCAGCTGCAGGCAGCCGCGTGCCCCGCCCAGTAGTTTATACAGTATGACTAACGAGTGCACACGTACACTAGAGAGGATGAGCCGGAAACAGATCGGGAAGGCGCGGTCAAGCGTCAAGGGCGATGGAGAAATGCACGTACGCTTTGGTATCACGCCGTCACGCCGCCATTGACCCACGTGCTGTGGAAGTCGGCGCGGAGTTGGAGCGCGCGAAGCAGGTCGACGATGCGCAGGTCGGTCTCTCGTTGCAGGCGGCGATACGCCCGCACGAACGCCGCCACTCTGTCTTCTCCGTCTCTGGACTGCTTGATCGTCGCCAAGTCACCGTCGCTTGCGGCGTCTTCGATGGGCGGGACAATGGCGCGGCGCTGCACGGACAGGATCTCCCGGCGCAGTCCATGCAAGCAGCGCAGCACATCCGTGAGGTGGCGCAGCTGCAGCGGGTTGAGCATCACGAACACGTCGCGCGGCATCAGACCGAGCGCGCGGCCGAGCGCGAACGTCGCGGCTTGCCGGTCGCCCACCGCCCAGCTCGCCAGTGCGAAAGTCGGCTGAACGAGCGTCGGAGTCAGCAAGCTCGGGCTGTCGATGGAGGAGTGTGGAGGCGCCTGAAGGCGAGCGAACCACGCCGGGAGACTGCTGCCAGAGGACAGCAGCAGCAGTTCCTGGCGCGCTTCATTCGCTTGGACACTGCGAGAGCCACTGGTCGACATGAACTCAGCCGCCGATATCGAGACCGACGCGACGGCGAACGAGGCTGGAGTCTTCGAGGCGGCCCGATGGTAGTCGAGCACAACTGGCCGGCTTCGATGGTCGTGGGATGCCTGCCAGTGGAGCCACACTGTCGCTGCGAGAAGGGGTTGTTCGCCTCGAAGCAGTCGCAGCGGAGGACGTTCGAGAGTCAACTCGACTTGGAACGTCGTCGCTTTGTTGCAGTCAGCCGTGGGGCTTGGGTGGAATGCCGTAACAACCGACGAGCGCGCCGTGAGGCGGTCCGCGACCGAAGAAGCCGGGGAGGATTCGTCCGCGGACACTTGAGGCTGCGGCGCAAGCGTCAAGGTGACAAATGCGTCCAGCAGCACGCGGCTTGAGCTGTTCTTGAGTGCGACCTCGACACGAAAAGTTGACGTCGATCCGATGTACTCGACGACCCGGAACTCACTCAGAGTGACAGCGCAGCTCAAGCTCGAGTCAACAGCACGCTCGTCACGTATGCTCTCCTCTCGAGCACTCGCATCCGCTGGCGGTGGACCCTCCGAGGCTTTAATAACGCTCGTAAGCGGTCCAAAGATCGACCCAGGCTGCCGCAGAGGACGAGCTGGAGCCAACGACACCACCGAGCGTGCAGTCTCCTCTCCGTTGCCGGTAGAATGCCGCCACTCGTTCACCACCAATTGATTCAACCGGCGACACAGTGCGCGCTTGTCACGCGTGATCCCTGAGAGTCGCTCAAGCTCGTGGATTCCGCTGGTCAAACGCATTTCCAGCGACTTGACGAGTATTTCCAGGTGGGCGTGTGACGCAGCGACAGCTGCGAGAGCTTCAGGATCGGCTCCGTTTGCGCGAGACCCTAGTGAATCCCTGTGTGCTTCATCTCCTTGTCCGGAACCGGCTGCGCCTTTGTGCGTCCGCTCGATGTACTTGAAGGCACGGAAGGCGGTTGATCCGTCTCCTTTCCTGCTGCGCGACCTCTTGACACCACGCGCCTTGTCGCTTTTGCTGTCGGTCTTGTCGCCATCCCGCAGTCGCAACCGGATACACACGGTCTTGGTCTTAGCGGATGGTTGGTGGAGCAGGACGCTCCGCTTGACGAGTTGCTGCGGATCATACGCGAGCTTCTCGCCGTCCGGCGTTAGCAGCGCGTCTTCCGATGCCGGAAGGTGGTTTAACAGCAGCATTTGGGCCGAAAGCGCATTAGACGCATGATCCATAGAGCTGAATTCCCCAACGAGAGCCTCCCCGACGTGGTTGAACGCTGTAAGTGACGCCAGATCCATGTTACTCAATCCGTTTCCATAACGATCCAGTGCTTCATGACCTCACCTTGGAGGATCTCGATCGAGTTGCTGCGCACGACCGTGTTGAATGCGAGCAGGAAGCACGAGCGGTTGAGGTTGGAGCAGCGAACCACAATGACGTACCGGCGCGCCTCGCTGTCGTAACCCAGTGGGACACTAGCAGCACATAGCACGAACTTGTCGGGTCAGAGGACAGCGGCGCACACCGAGAACGAATGTGTAGCAGAGCACTCACATCTCCTCAGGCGTAGCGGACAGCACCAGCGAGGCGAGGAGCAGGCCATTCGCATACACGAAGACGGAGTTCCTCGTCGTACCGACGACCAAGAACGTCCCAACGGACAGGTCCACTCGGAGATCATTCGCGCCAGTTCTCGTCGGTGGCCGCTGGGATAACGGCTGCATCCACCCGTGGACTGGGGAAACAGCCTCCGTCACATCGTATTTCAGAGCGAGACAGCAGCAAAGCACCCGCTCATCGGACAGCTCTCGCTGTGACGTAAGGTCAGGAACGTAGACCGCGTCGAACGTCTGCGTGGGTGTAGTGTCGTGTAGCAATTCGTCCGTAGGGTACACAAGCCAGCCGTACTGCGGTGTTCTGTTCGCACGCGCAGCGCTATTAGCAGCAGCAATTGGCGTATCTTTACAGGCAGCAGCGTACCTGGCGCTTGCTTGCTTGAAGGCCACACCGATCAGAAGATGCGCGCGAGTGGCTGCCGCCTCGTCGACGAATTCGCACGAGCGGATGCTCTGGACAGCACTTCTGTCGGCGCCAGCACTCGCTGCTACATCGATGGCCTCGCGCCAGAAGCGGAACTCCGCGACGTCGCCGTCCTGGACCAAGCGCAGAACCGCGAGCTGCTGCGCTGAGCGACTGAACACGACGGCGTGCGGGCCGTCCGCGAGCAGAATTTGGAGATCTTCTGGCTCTGCGCCGGTTCTAGAGCCAAACAGCGCCGACGGAAGGGCGACGCAATTGAGCAGCACCAGCTGAGCATGATTAGCGTCGGCGCCGACGCACGAGAGGCGGAGGAAGTAGATGGACGCCGGTTCGGACCGGTCCGGCGCCAGGGAGACGCGCTGGGAGTCTGAAGTCGCCGATCGCCGGCGTTTCCGGCTGTCGCTTGTCGTCTGGCTACTGCTGGCCGAGCCGCGGTCAAGAAACGCGAGCAGGATAAAGCGACTGCCGGAGGAGATCAACAACAACACACGTGAGTCGCTTGTATGAAGCAGGGAGGGACCGTCTCAGGCGCAACGTACATGGCTAGCTCGTCATCTTCAACGAAGCGCGCGGCGACCAGCAGCGCCGAGGGCGGGAGCGTCGCGCCGCCGACCACCTCGACGTCGCACTGGATAACGGCGACGCTCTTGGTCTGCGCATCGACCGTCACGCACTCGAGGCGGAGCGGCGCGTCGCTCCGCTCCTGCTGCCCGCGCTCCGGCTGCTGCAGCGCGAGCACCGTCGACGATGCGCGCGCTCCCCAGCCGTCCGCCACCAGCAGGAACCGGCGGCCGCGCTCCTCCGCGCTGGCGATCGCCAACTGACTGCTCGACTCCTGACTCGAGCCCGCGTGCCGCAGCTCGTACTCGCGCACCAGCTCGTCGCAGCTCAGGTTACGCGCGGGCTCCCACGTCCGCTCGGCGAAGCCCTTCCACTGGACGAGGTACTCGGTTGCGCCGCGGCGGTGGCGCCGACCGACCACCGCCTCCACCTCGAACTCGTCGGCCAAGCGCGCCATTTTCGTTTCGAAAGTACAACAGTCTATTCACCAAGTTCATGTACATTGTCCATGATGTAACGAAAATGAATTATTTCAAGTTATATTTCGGATGAGATATTACATATATATTTCATGTATCGGACATGTGTATACCATGTCCCACCCACTCAACTACTGGTAAGAAACCGGTATTATCACCAGTTAAACGATCCCAGCCACGCGTTTTTGCCGCATTTTGCATTTCCCCCTCATCCCCAGCGCGGCGACGCTAACGGCACGTTGACCCGGTCCAGCGGGGTGACGTTCCTCGCTCGAAGGCATGCGCGCCTCGGCGCGCGAAGAAGATCGTCCCGCTGATCGCACAGGCACCCCGGAAGTCGCAGCGTCTGCGCAGCCGTCCGTGGCGCCGGAGGAGGCGCGCGCTCGTCTCAGCGCTGCCTCCCCACCTCCTGACTCGGCTCTCGTGGGCGTTACCAAGCGCACGCAGCATCGGCAGGGCCAGCATTAGCCTCAGTGCCAGCAGTTCCGAAGCAGGTGACGAGAGCAGGTCGCCCAACGATAACGAGTCGGCAAGTGCGGCGAGCGGCTCGGCGAGCGGAGAAGATGATGAAGAAGACATGGACGCTAGCGAAATTCCATGTAGCGTCCATGTTGTGGACGACCCACCATACGTGCAGCGACCGAAGTCAAGCCACCGGACGTGGGACGAGTGGAGCAAGTACTTGAAGCGCTAAAGTCGAGATACGCGCCAGATTATCCGGGTTAACTACGCGCTGACCTGCGGAGCGCGCAACAAGAAGCTTGCTGCAACCGCGGCCGCACGGGAAGGCCTGGTCGTCCCCTACGTTCCGGAAGAGCGGGGCATGTTCCAGCGTACCTACATCTGCACGCACGGATGGAGGACCAAGTCTCGCAGCACCGGGGAGAGGACCAAGCGATTCGTCCGGGGTTGTGAGTGCCCGTTCCGGTTTGTTGTCCAGATGGTCAAGGGTAAGAAAGGCTGGCTCCTCGAGGTGAAGAACGGTGTGTATCACCACAACCACGCGCTGGGCGAGGAGGAGTTCAAGATCTACCCAGAGAATCGAGGTGTCAAGAGCGCCGAGCACATGGCTGCTACTGGCGAAATGGTGAAGCACGGATGCAAGCGTGCTCGAATCTACGAGTACTTGCTCAACCAGGGCGAGAACGTTGTCAAGAAGGACGTCGATAATATCGTGCAAAAGTTCAAGGCGGAAGAGAATGACGTGGACGACGATGAAGCGTGCGCATTCGCTCGTGGTGAGTTTGTAGCTGCGGAGGAGAACGTTGTGATTGTCGATGAGACCGACCGTCGCGAGTCCGGCGTGATCAGTCTCACGTCGACGCACATGCGTGACATGCTGCTGCGCTTCCCAGAGCTGCTCCTCGTCGACTGCACCCACAAGACAAACGTGTAAGTGTCCATGTGATTTCCAAGTATTGACCATGTATTATTCATGCATTAACCACGTACTATCCATGTCGAACAGGAACAACTACCGACTGCTAACGTTGATGGTGATCGACGACAACGGCGAAGGGCAACCGGTCCAGCATTCGCTGCTCGAGCGCAACGCCGACTGGCACATGTCGCGTGCGCTCGAGCACACGTTGCGAGTCGACGCGACTGCAGCAGAACGTGTGCAAGTCGTGATGGTCGACAAGGATCTCAACGAGATCAGAGTACTGCGCGTGTTCTTCTCGAACGCGCAGATCCTGATCTGTGTCTTCCACGTGCTCAATCATTTGAAGAAGGAGTCACGGAAGCCTTTCTACGGCAAACTGTCGACGGACGACCACGAAGCCATCGACACGCTCATCCACAACATGGTGTACGCTGCCAACGAGGATGTGTACGAGCAGAACCGTTCTTCGTTGAAGGCCCTGTGCAAACGCACCGGCTTCAACATGTTCTTCGAGTACATGGAGAAGAATTGGCACTCATCGGTCGAGATGTGGGTAATGTACAAGCGCTCGAAGCTGCCACACTTCAAGGTCCACACCAACAACCACCTCGAGAACTGGTTCGGCCACTTCAAGCAGGGGGTAACGACGAACATGACGATGGCTGCTACCGTGAAAGCTCTCGTGGCGTACGACATGCGCATCGCCAATGAGTACGTCCACGACAAAACGCGCATTGGTAGACGAGTGAACGTCAACTACGATGATGACATGAGCCAAGTTCTACGCTTCACGACGCATTTTGTCGCAACCCACATCGAGAAGCAGTACGCAGCAGCAATAGCTAAGGTCGACCAGTTCAAGTATGACACCACTAGCGAGCCGGGAGCTGTGAACGTCGTCGGAAGCCACAAGCGCCACTCTGTCGACTTGAAGACGTGGAGCTGCACGTGCTCGTTCGCGTGCACAATGAGGCTTCCTTGTCAGCATGCGATCGCATACAGGAAGTGGAGCAAAGCCTAGGGAAGTGTCATCCCGCTGAGCCGCATTGACGACAGGTTCGTTACTGTTGTGTCCATATATCGCCCGTATGTTCACCATGTACTAACCATGTTTGATCCATGCTTTGTTCATGGATGCAGATGGCTCCGTTCTGCACCAAGTCCAGCTGTCCGTCGCCCGTTCGCACTGAATGTCTTTCGGCCGAGCACGACCCAGAAGGCGATGGACTCACGCGCCAAGTACAACGAAGCGGTCGGGGCCATGCAGGCCATCTGCGCTGAACTGGCAGACATTGAGGATGATGAGGAATTTCGCGCGCACCTGCAGTTCGTGGTGGACCAGTGGCGCAACGTGCGCAAACAAGCAAATCAAGGTAACGGCGAACAGCGGCATCGCCACAGCCCAGTCTGCACCATCGACGGCGACGCAAAGCAGCAAGAATCAGCAGCTTCAACAGTTGTCCGCTCCGACTTCTAGCCTGCTGACTCAGAATGACGAGCCGATGAGTCAGCAGGAGACGAGTCAAAGTGTGTTGACGCAAGCGTCAGACGCTACGATGGCTTCGCAGCTTTCTCAGCCTCACAGTCTCTTGTGGTATAGCGCCTCCAGGAAAATCCTGAGTCGCTCACACACAGGCCCGACGCCGACTACGGAGGGGTTGCTCCGATGCAGCTTGACTTGTCACGTTGTGTACCCGTCGGCGGGTCTCGATCTCAGTCGGCAGTGCTTCTGCGCGGACGAGGTGGAGTGCGGAGGTGGTTGTGGCGTGGATGGACCCTCACCCACGACCTCGTAGAAACAACCGAAGCGGTTGCCCGATGTAACCGTGGTTGGCCCGTATGGACAGGGCTTGCCAATGCCTTGTCTTGAAAAACGCTCCCCTGAGCGTGCGAGTGGAGTGAGTCGGAGAAGGTCCGGAGAGGCGAAGACTCGTGCTCTATTAGGAAAATTCCCGACTGACTCGACACGTGTCAGGTGCCTTCCTGAGTCCTACACTGTCCTACCTTACACTCATCATTCGACCGGCTGCCCCTGTGTCCGCGCTGGCTCTATCTGCGTGGGTTTGTCTTGCGCCGCTGCCTTCTGGCATCTTGTCGCAGGCTTAGTGTTTTGTGGGTTCTCCGTGGTGGGTTGCATGATTAGTCGATCAGGTGGTCCCTATCTGGCGATCTGGAGACCCCGATCTTCCGATCTGGCGTTGTTGATCTGGCAATACCGACCTGTCGATCTGGCACTCTTGATCTGCCGATACCGATCTGCTGACCCGTCGATCCCGGTCTGCCGTTTCGTCGGCCCTGATCGGCCGGCCTAGTGATCCCGATCTACCGATCTGGTAATACCGATCCGTCGATCTGGCAATCCCGATCGGCCGGTCCGTTGATCCTGATCTGCCGATCTGGCGATCCCGATCCACCGATCTGGCGATCCCGGTCCACCGGTCCGCTGATCCCGGTCCACCGTTCCGCCGACCCTGATCTACCGGTCTGCCGATCCCGGTCTACCGGTCTAACGATTTGTACCCGTAGGTTGAAGATCCGACGCGGGGTAGGGGAGAATTTGCGACATTCCTCAAACCTTCGAGGGTGCTCTGCCACACTCTACTCCGAGGAACTGGGCAGCATCCACATCGCGGGCAGAATGCTGGCCCCTTTTACGACGCCGGTGCCAGTCGAGAAAGCACAACTGGGAGGCGAGGTGGGCCGGCACGATCCAGACGACGACGACTTCGAAGACAAACCACCACCGACGCTACCCATCCGTCTCAACCCGCGACCTCCATCGTCCGGCCGTCCCAAGCTCGACCTCAAGCAGCGCCAGTTTGAAGAGCGACAGAGTCTGGCCCGCTTCAACGCCGCCGAGGCGCACCGCCGAGAGCTCGGAGATGTGACGCTGGCCCAGCTGGCCAAGAGTCTTGCAGAAGAGAAGCCATCGGTTGCACAAGCGTTAGCTCGAGTGGCACCAATCCCAACCAAGCACATGAAGGCGGTGGGAAAGCGACCAAAGTTCAACAAGCAGGCGGATCCAGTGCTGTGTGCAGACGCGTTCTACATCTTACCGGAAAAGTTGTTGGACAGATGCATGCAGGTGCTGCCGCTCAAGAATACCAACAACACTGCGATCACCGTTGAAGGTCACAACCAGCCGGCGCATGGAAAACACATGGACGTCAATGGACAAGACATGGACGATGATCAACGAGACGCGGATATCGACTGACTCGTCATCGCGGATGTCGGGACGTTCTCGCGTGGGCAGATCGAAGCGATACACTACCTGCTGACGTTGAAGAAGCAATGCGAAGTTGGGCTCGACTTTTGTACATGGCTGCGGCATACCGCCGAGCATGCAGTCGTACGTCGGCGAGATAGCTGACACTATCGCCAAGTTGAATCCACGTGCAACCATGAAGATCTCAAGCAACAACGAGTACCACTACGCGATGCTGTACAACTTGCGCCCTCCAGAGTGGGCGAACGATGCCCTGATACTTGCTGTGTGCGAGCGCCTCTGCAGCGGCACCAGCGCAGTTCGTCTGCTTGGCATTGCGGTAGCTGCGCCGTCTTCCAGAAGTGCTCCGCACCAGAAGCTGAGGGACCACATCAAGGACCGCGCTCTAGCGCTGTCAGACGAGGCAAGAGCTCTTCTCGTTCCGGTGAACTTTGGCAATGTTCACTGGTGCGGTATCATCGCAGATCTCCAAAGCAAGCGCATCCTGTACAACGACTCCATGAACGGGAAGAACTACCAAAAGCGCCCGACCAGCTCGGAAGGGATCTCGACCACACGTTTCAATCCAAGACGAGTGACACCTACCAGATGGTGTAGCTGAACTCTCCCCTTCAGTTCGACGGGCACAACTGCGGCTTCTTCGTGTGCCTCAAGTTTTGGCACTTCGTGGATCCAACGCTGCAGCAGAATATGAGCCCCGCCGGTATGCTTGCTTTTCGCTTTCGTCTGCTGCAGCTAGTGCTGACAGGCGACCGTCTTTGAATATATTTCGCGCGTTTGCATTGCGTCTGTCCCCAAATGCTGACATCTTGACGCGCACCATGGGCTTGACGGTGCACACAAAGCACACAACCGCGCCCAAGATTTAGTTTCGATATATTTTACTCTGGGCCGGAAATATTCGGCGAAGGAAAATGAAAGCTTCATGCATGGACATTTCATGGGCGAATTCATGGAAAATACAATGAGTTGTTGCATGGACTGTCGCACTGGCCTAAACTATTTTGTTTTCAGTAATTAAAATATTTGTATCAAGTCATCAGTATAAAAACCACCATATACATCGCAGCCACCATTACAAGAAAAATCAAGTTGGCCTTTTTTCTATCCGCGACAGTGATCTGTACGATGGTGGGCTCAAGCCCTGGTCAGCAGCATAAGTGAGCCAACCTACACCACTGCACCAGAATTATAGACCCATCCGCTTAGACAAAACATTCAAATACATGTTTATAGTATTGCACATGGAGACGGTAGGTAACAGAAAGCGATTTACGCGCACGCTGATAAGTCGTCACTAACGTCGCGTCGGCAGCCGTCGGCAGTGTCGGCTGTTTTACGGTATGGAGTGTTGTCACGACACTCTGCTATTAACGTACCATAGTAACCATGAGGCCGTAACCACGGCCAGTTGCACTGTACCGCTTCGAGTCCGTCTCCTCAGCACTGCGCGCCCATTCGAGTTAACGGCATGGTGGCCATGCGGAGCGGCGTCTCCACCGCTCACGACTGCCTTCCGCCGCGACGGGGCTCGGCGAGCCGGGGCACAAGGCGTTGCCTCCAGTCGGGCACCGAGCGGCACATCGAATGTGTGTGTGCATTTGGGCGTAGCCTGTTGAGCAAACGGGTGTCTCCCGCCAGACCGTGAGCCAAAGGCAAGACAAGTGTTATTTATCTTTGTAACCTTTTACTTAATCTATACATTGGGGTCCGCACTGGTGTCGCCGCACACCACTCCCAGATTTACAGCTTCTGTGTGGCTGCTTGTTCTCACTGCTATGACATTCCGCCCCAACAATCTAGTTTTTGGTGTGGTGTAGCGCCTCTAGGTAAATTCCTGGGTCGCTCACGCACACGCCCGACGCCGACTACGGAGGGGGTTCCCCGATGTATCTTGGCTTCTCACGTTGAGTACCTGTCCGCGCTGACGAGTCTTGATCTCAGTCGCCAGTGCTTCGGCGCAGACTATGTGGAGCATGGAGGGGGTCGTGGCGTGGATGGACCCTCACCCACGACCTCGTAGAAACAACCGAAGCGGTTACCCGATATAACCGTGGTCGGTCCGTGAGAACGGGACTTGACAATGCAACCGTAGCGATCACTCCCAGTGATCGTGGTTGGCTCGGGTATCTGGAGCTTCCAATACCTTGCGATGAAAAACGCTCCCCTGAGCGTGCGTGTGGAGTGAGTCGGAGAAGGTCCGGAGAGGCGTAGACTTGTGCTTTATTACGAAAATTCCTGACTGACCCGGCACGCGTTAGGTGCCCTCTGAGTCCTACGCTATCCTACCTTACACTCATAATCTGACCTCCAGCGCCCAAGCTGGTTCTATCTGCGTAGCTTTGTCTGCTCTGCTGTATTCCGTCGTCTTGTCGTAGCCTCGGCGACGCGGGCTCTCTGTGGTGGATCGTATGATCAGCATATCAGCGATCCTAGTCTGGCGATCCGGCTACCCCGATCCGCCGCTCTGGTAATCCCGATTTGCTGATCTGAGGATCCGGATCCGCCGATCTGGCGATCCCGATCGGCCGATTTGGTGGTCCGTACCCGTACGTTGAAGTTTTGCCGCGGGGTAGGGGAAAACTTGCGACACCCCCCAAATTCCGAGGTCGCCTTGCCACATTGACTTGTTTTCACTTTGTCCTACTTTTCTTCCTGGCCATCGCAAGGGCCAGATCCAATCGACCTTCGCATGCGCCCCAAGTTGTGGCGTGGGAGACCGTCGGTCTAAAACTTTGAAGTATTCGACTTGCCATTTTACGTTTTCGTATCTGAGAGAGAATGACTGCTTGCACATGTAGATATCACACCGAATTACGCAGCAGGGGGACGGAGACCTCTGTGCGAGGCGACGTCTTGCGAACTGGATTGTGGCGAACCCAGGGTCGCGTTCACCAGCAATGTATTAGTGCTTGTGCATGCATGTATACGTGGGGCAAGCAAAACAGTGGCACCGCCACCCGTTCGGCTTGGCACACTGACCAACAGTTCGGGAAGTGGCTGCTGTCACAGGCCGCACGTGTCAAAGCGTGCCCGGATGCAGCAGCTGCAATGGCTCAACGGCCCAGGCTCTGGCGAGCCTCCATCACGGCGTCGGGGACAGCCACGCCAGCCCCACTGGACACTCCCACACGCCGTAAGCACAGCGTCAGACTACGCGAGCTCACGGTCGTCCACCACAGCAGGGGCGAGGCCGCTCCCCGGGCGCCAGACATCGCGAGGTGTTTGTCGTCGTCTTAGTCCAAGTCCAGCTGGTCCTTGAGCGCGAACAGGGGCATCACATTGAGCTGGTCGCGGAAGTGTTCAAACTTCACTCTGTAACGGGACAAATGCCCGTGTACTGACTTACACAAAGGATGTGAGGAAGCTAATGCGCTTGTAAAGAAAAAGTAAAAAACTCTGAATTAGGTTATAACAGGACTGGAGTCCTGGTCCTCCGTGGTACACCCACGGGAGGGACCTCTCGTGATAGGCAAAAATAGGGGAATAACAGCCAATCACAGACTGCCAACTCTCCAGGACCGGGACCTTGTGATGGGACCACGTCACAGATCCCACCTAACCAACGTATTTTTGGAACAGGGGATGACCCCGTTACACACCCACCTCAGGGCTTTGGTCATGATGTCGGCAATCATGTCGTTAGTGCCGATGTGCCCGGCCTTCTGTCGCTTGTCCTCAACGAGGTGACGCACGAGATGAAACCGGGTGCCCCTGCCGTATCGAGAACTAGTAGGAGCCCTCCCGTACCTGGTTTCTTCCTCCAGGCCGGACATCACCCACGCAATTCGGACCCTCGGCTAGTTTCTATCGAGCTACACCTACGAGCACTACTTCGTGGCGAAGAGTGTGCTCCAGTACCTCGCGCGTAACGTTGAATATGCCCTGGTGATGGATATCGTCGACGCGAACGAGCTTCACCGATGCTGACTACGCTAACGATCCGGATGACCGCAAGAGCGTCATCGGTTACATTACGATGCTCGACGCCAACGTGATCTCCTACGCGTCGCGCAAACAAGCGACCAACGCGATGAGTACCACGGAGGCGGAGTACGTGGCGATGAACGAAGGGACCAAGGACATCCTGTGGCTCGAGGGCCTGTGCAAAGAGCTCGCGTGGGCGAAACGCGACCTCGTTCTTTACGGCGACAACATGAACAGCATCTACTTGACGACCAAACCAGGGAATCACAACAAGAGCAATCACATCGAGAACACCGCTGGCGGAGGCTTGATCGACTGCGGCGTTGTCGCCTCTGGAGTCGCACATTCGTTGCACTTCTCCATGTTGAACCGCAGGTTGGTGACGGAGTGCCTCATGGACCACGAATCCTAATAAAGCTCTGATTGGCTGTGGTCTGCGTCCAAATTATCATCCAATCAGAGCTTAACAAATCAGCTGCGCCTGACGCACGCCCGTTACCAACCTACAAATGTAAACGTAATAGAAAATGCACCTAAACATGCAATGGGGGTGGCATACTGCACCCAGTTGTGTAACGGGATATCCCCGTTACATTCACCGAGTTCGAGAAAATGGTATTGGCCATATCTCCCTTCGTAATCATCACGCACATCGTCTTGATCTCGCGTCGGGTCGCCTGGAGGTCCGCAATGTACTTCTCCACGTCCATTTTCTTGTCCATGCGCCGCGTGTACGTGTCCTGTCGCAGGTAGACCGTGTTGGTCCCGTGATTGCCTGAGTACGTTGTCTCATGGATCCCACAGGCGCACTGGGTTGCTCGACTCGATGGCCGTGATAAACCGCCTTAGCAAGTTGTGATGCAGCGACATCACGATCTGCACATGCGCCTTGGTCCGCCGCGTCGTCCAGCGCTTGACGTAGCGCGGGTTGTTGCTGGCGGTCGCCTCGTCGAACTTCTCTTCGCCCAGTACGAGATGCAACAGGTCCTGAGCGTACAGGATCGTTCGCATCTGCGTCCGCCACGGCTGCCACAGCTTCACGTCCTTGCCGTCGAACATGATGGACATCATCAACATCGCTGACGACGGTCCTCGCCCCATCGTGTCAGTGCCCTCATTCTCAGGTTGCTCAAAAGGGGGGTTGCTGGTGAACGGGTTGTCGTAGAAGGAGCTCGCCATGCGCGGATGCGGCGCTGGCAGCTCAACGCGTGTCCTGTCAAGCGTAAGCTCGGCGGAGAAATCTTGGCATGTGGCCGCCGACTGAAACCGGCGGCCAGATTTCTCTGTGGGTCGGGTGTCAGCGCAACCCGCCCAACAGGAAAATTCCTAGAAGCCAGCGCGACGACAACAGCGGTAGCAATGAACCCCACGAGCGCCTCGTCTGCATGAGCAGCCTCGTGTCCCAGCGCGCGTGGTCTGGCCCCATTGGCCGAAACCCGTCTGCTTGGAGGGGGACATCCTCGTCCGCGACGGGACTCCCAGCGGCCTCAACAGGTGCCTCGTTCGTGTCGGTCTGGCCCCGCGTTGGGCTCATAACCTGAGAAGGGGAATGACTACTGGTGCGGGTAGATACCATACCGTAGGTAATACAGTACATCCACTTGCATACAAAAGTCAACTATAACTTTAACAAAGGAACTGCTGTGGCGAAATGCCGCATGGGAATCAATTAATATCTGTTATAATTATTATACATTCCTCGGTATACTACATATGGTGCCGGACGGGAGAGAAGCCCCGCCGTGCACAGAGGAAATCTGGTATCACCGGCGTGTTTTCCGGTCTAGCCGGTGTCTAGCGTTCTATACCTAAACTGTGTTCGTATATATGAGGACTTCGAATGATATACTTGACGCGCCAGTGGGGCCTATGGTATCTAAACGGCGAAGGTAACGGCGTAGTGATGCCCAGTCAGCAAAGGACCGAGTCGCACCGCGTGGCCACCAAACGCAGGTGCTCTCCAAGCTCTCGCGCATCCACCAGCACAGTGATCACGTCTATCCTGCCGCAAATGCTTCACTACGATTCCGACAACCTCTTCATCTGCGGTACGAGTCACATCGGTGATGACCCGATACCTCCATATAAGATGACGAAAGCTTTTCGATTGGCTTCGAATGCTGGAAACTACAGTTGAGTATTCCAAGGGCGAAAGACTAGCAGACGTCTCGTCGCATTCCTGGCCAACAGCAAGCGCCATACCGCTGGCGGAAACGGCATGGTTGGCGCGGTGGTAGAGGCGTCAAGGGCGAAGCGGTTTCTCTTATCCCTCGATTGTGTCATCGCCCGAACAGTGACAGTTGCAGAGCTCGCCCGTGAATTCCTCTCGTTGCACCGCGTGACGGTAAGAGTTGAAGACCAGTGTAAACCGTACAATCCTCGCGCCAGTTTGGTCGATGGACGATATGAGTCAGGTCCGCTGTGCCCTGTCATGCACTTGCGGGGGGGTTCGTCCGCTCCGAGTGGGTACGCTCCCACATCTTGGAGACTGTCTCGAGTCAAGGGCTTGTCAATCTCGAGATGGCTATGGTACGTGTCGCTCCGTGATGTGGACCCGCAAGACCACGAAGGAGACACTCCAGGTCGAGGATGATCACGATGGCTTCTTCGATTGCAACCGCCTTCTCCATCGCTTCGTCAAACAACTGCGGTACTCGCTTGGATGGAGGGTCGTGGCTGACAGCGAGGGCCACACACACGACGACAGAAGCCAGCGACTTCGTTGGTGTAGTCGCAGGCGTTCGACTGTCCGACGGTGTCTATGTATGGCCGGTACGCTTTGGAGCCCAGGACATCCGAGAGTTCGAAGCGAAGCTTCTAGTCCGAGCTGCCAACCGAGCACACCTTCTCGGAGTCACGGGCTGAGTTGAGTAAACGATATGAGTGTCGTGATGCACGTCTATTATTTTACCATTGCTGATTAGCCATGCATATCGTTTGTATTTCATGTCGTGCTCAGCTTGCAGGATAAATAGAGAGTCCTATAGGAAAACAAATAGGAAAACAGCTCTCCAATCTGGTGCTCCATCTCTTTCGAATGTGGGCAAGAGTTTTGAACGATCCTCGCTCATCAATCGGTGCACACTAGCATGTTGAAGCGCTCATCAAATTTAGCGTATTGTATTTATTAATGCAGTAAATTTTTGGTTAAGTTCCTCATTTTTTGCAACACTGCTTGCAGATCCATTGCGTTACACTATAAAAATCACAAGGTGAAAGGGATGACACTCAAAACTAATATATATCCCAATTTGTGTATTCCTGGAAGCCGATCACAAAGAGAAAAAAATGAATTATTTGGGGCGCCCTTATAAGCCTTCTTTGGGACATCAACGATTTCGTATACATCATCTATTAATTCGAAATTGGACCCAAGACGTTTGACAGAATGATCGAAGTGGCTGTAGTCGTCGCCAACCATCGCGCGCGCGGATGCGCGTCACGGCCCCGGTAGCTGGCCTGGTCGACGGCCGATGGTCGTCATAGCGTCGGCGACGCTTTCCTCCACCCGGCGCGCACAAAACAGTGCTGACTCTGCTGTGCTGCTGCCACGGAGAACGAAAAGTAGCTGTTTCCCTCGCTTTTTAGCGCGAGATGAAGCGCGTCGGTCGTGTACCCACCGAGACGTGGGTCGCCGTGGTCGCGCTCAGGATCGGTCTTGTAAAGACGGTCCAGCACCGCGCGCATCATCTCGGTCATAAAAAATCGCGAGTTTGAAGCGCGTTGTTGACCGAGAAGAGGTCACAGAACGACACGTTGTCAGGCATCCCGCCCTGATGCTGCACCATCACTGATTTTCGAAGCTGCATTTTGAATACACACAAAATATTGCAAAGTTAGTATAGTGACCGCAGCAATGAAGCAAACAAGCGCAAATGATCCCACTATCCAAGTGTCGCATCCGAACACCCCTCATCCCCCTTGGTCAGAACTCGACAGTAATCGGTCGGTTGAACGGAGGGTGATAGAAAAAAACACGTGGGAGAGTTTCCGAGTGCAGTCAAACATGATGCATGATGCTGTACCTTTCTTGTAGTGATGTGCCACGGTGACATGATTTGCGAAGTGGGCTCTAATTCCAGGATCGACAGGATGGTCACATTGGCGATGCTCCATTTCTAAAAATATATAGCGGTTTTGGCTCAATTAGCTTGGTCTTGGGATGCCTCTAAACAGACAGTGGTCATATCCTAGTTCTTTTAAACGTAAAGGTCGGTGCAAGCGTTGGTCACGTCCGTTTGGACCATCATTTGTGGCTTGCCTCGCTAACGCTTTGGATGTGCGGACCGTAGGCTGGTGGCATTCACACGCAGGGCCAACCGGCTCATCACCCGGCACCAGGAGGATGACCCCTACCGTTATTTGCTGTGCGACATGTTCGCGGTCAACAACGCGATGCAACAGCGCGCCTTGTTGACGCAAGAGAGGATGCCTGTTGTGCTCGACCAGATCTTCGTCACACAGCCAGGCCCCGACCACGGCAACCCCAAGTATGGAGCATACTATATGCACGTATTGCATGATGCGCTCCAGAAAGTGGGGCACGAGCTACATTGGGTCACCAAGAAGGCCCCGTACATGGGCGCGAATGGAGGACGCGCCGCCAAGACCGTCGGATCGACCCATTCTTGACTCCCCATTATAGGACGGCGTCCAGGCCAGGCAGTTGGTACGTTCCACTGTATCTCTCGAGCCTACATTGCAGTCGAGCCGACCTTCATCGACACCAAAAGTTACAGATACTTCAGAAATACCGCAAAGGGGCTCACTGGTTTCTTTGCTCATATAGGCGATGTGTAAACTGTAGAGAGGATTACATGGCAGCCAAAGACGAAGGACCCACAGAAATGTGTTTTGGGTAACGGAATTGATAAGAGTCCAGGTTTTCAATTAACAGTTTTTAGTACCCGAAAAGCGAAGGCAAACAAAATGAAACGCAGCGCGCAGCGCTGCAAGACTAGGGTTGGCCTGTTGGGGTTGGCCGCGAAGGTTTCTGTGGCTTGGCGCGAAGCAAATGCTTCGCGGTAAGCCCAAAACCTTCGCCGATACCCGATCTCGGATCGGGTTTCGGGGTTTTGGGTAAAGGGATGTAGTGACTGATTCAAGTAAAATCCGTGGTTTTATTTCTGGATTAAATCTGCTTTGCATCCATGTTTCTTGACTTTCTCGCGTAAAAAACATAAACTGGAACACCCGTCTTTTTATTTTCATTTTTGGCTAATTAAAAGTTGTGCTGCGCTATAGACTATCCATTTTTTATGATGTCTCCTTGGATATTTACACGAATTTTATCGTAAAAAGTACATAAAAACACTACTTTCTTCAACACGTCTTGAGCTTGCCGCTCATACAAAATAATCCTGGAATGAACAATTTTGACGAAGGTGCGACCTGCAACCAACACTCGACATTATTTTCCAATACTAAGAAAGTAATGCGCTCAGGCTTCAAGACGTTACACTTTATAAAGCAGCCGTTACAAATACCGGTATGGTAACGGAAATATACCCAATGATTATTACCGGAAATAACTGGTATCGGTAAGGCGGACCAGAGCCATGCGGCACCGAACTTTATATTGTGTGCACACTGACTAATGATTGGTACGGTAAATTGACAGCGCGGGCGGCAGCCGGAAAGTATCAAGAGGCTGTACAGAAATGCTCGAGAAATGTCCTGGCAAAACACGAGCCACTTCATCTCACACGGCAAGTGTTAGCTTGGCACACACTACTCGCATAAGTTTAACACCTCCAGTCCGGGAACTTTTGCCAAAAAATCCGAGCTTATGTCGTATTATACGACATAATCAAATATATCTTGAAATTTTTATGTGAACAGCTGTTTACATTGCCCCTTTTTTTAATATGCACATCCTGTACATAAAAATTATATAGGTTTCAGTATGCCCTCGCTTTCCCGCAGATCTCCCTTACATACAATTTCAAGTATAAATGATGTTCTAATGTCGTATTCTACGACATAAGAAATAACCAATGTCGTATTATACACCATTCGGACTGAAGGGGTTAAAATACATGCCTGGCATACCACTTGAGCCCTATGGGTACCACTCACCACTGATAGGTTTTCTTGTCCGTCCGGAACTCCGTGAACTTCCGACTGGTTCAAGCGACGCGCAGATGTCGACAGCAATGTGCCAGGTCTACAATGATATCAACAGCGTTGGTCGCGACTAGCTGACGGTAAAGCGTGCTCTGATTAGCTGCTGCTGCTCGATCTGCACACACGTCAACGCCCTGGCGGCATGTGGGTGAACCCTAGGGGGAAGCGACTTGCGTCACTCCCTCCTATATATTCAGTCGGTCGGTCTCTGCCTGTATCTCTCTCGTTCTCTCTCACGGTCCTGGCGTCCGGCGCGTGCACACACAGCCGCACGGCCTTCCACATCTCGCTCGGCAGCTGGTCTTCAGCGTCTCAAGGCGGATTCTCAACTGACCGCCCCATAACCGCTAGTATCCACGCGTCTCGGTCGGCTGCCGCTGCTGGTCTTGCTGCCTCCCGTCGTCGCCCTCGTCCTGCTGCTCCCCGTCCGCTTCCATCCACCCCGTCCACTCGCTCCGTCCACTTGGTGGACCCAAGTGTCCCACCTCAGTTATTTGGCGGCGTCCACCTGTCTCGTTTCTGAGACCTGCGATCGGGCCTTCGGACGACTCTTCACCTCGAAATGGATCCCGCAGCCAGCTGTCGCCAGCCTGCTCCACCGTCGCCACCGACCTCTCTCCCGTAGCACGGCGGTACGTCGCATCTTCCTGTTACTCTCGTTGACCAGGTGCCGCTGCAGCGTTAGCGCTCTTCCCCTCCGCATACCGCTCGCCATCGTGCTGCTCGGCAGCGGCTCCCAGCTGCCACGGGAGCTGGTAGCGGCAGCCGTCGCCTCGCTACAGGTCGATCGTCGCGAAGACGCAGCAACCGACCATCCGGTCCAATAGCTCTTTTATTCTTGAAAGCGGGATTTTGGTAATCTTCGTCTGCGAGTTGATGTAGCGACAATCCATTACTCAGCGCACAGGGAACAATCTGTTACCAGAGCGAATTGACTCCGATCTCGACGGCTCCTTGACTGGTATCTAATCCTTTTTTGAAGCACCTAACACGTTTGATATCCGAGGAAAGTCATATACCTTCATCCATTCGCTCTCAAACAGCTCGTTGATGAATACGTCTAGCGCATCATGCTCTGTCTTCGAAAGTTGAAGCGGAGCACGACTGTTAGACCTGGCTCCGAGTTTCGTGGTTGTGACGAGCTCGACACGGCGGGACTTATGCAGAACATTAGGTTGCTGCTCCGGAAAGCAGTTGCACAGGGCGCTGGAATTTAAGCACATCAGCAGATTCAGATTCTGGCACAATCTTGACACGATAGACATCGACATACTCACCTTCAAAAAGATTCAACAGAGAAACGACGCGGCTACGTCAACTGCTACTGCACCGGCGCAAGTTCTCCATATGAGGACGGGAGAAGGCGGAGATCCTTCTTGGCAACCGTTCCGTTGATAATCTCATTTCCTGACATGGTCCGAGCGCATTGCTTGGAATGGCCTACATTATCAAAGTTTTTTTTCATGCCGTGGGCTTTCCTCCTCGTGCAAGGCTCGTTCATTCAAGTATAGGATCACTTTGGGTTTTCCCTTCCAGCGCTCCTGTCAGTCTCCATCACGATTGTGCTCACTCCACTCCAGACGCAGCGATCTCAGCGCACTACTCTGCTACTCCAGACTGGGTCAAAGACACGGAAAAATACTGCACGCGCTTCTACGGACACTGGTGTGGTGAAGTGAGGGACGGAAAGAGACGTGCCCGCAACGGAGGTACATTTGTACCACGGTAGCAGGGTACACTGTAGTAAAGTGACTGTACCCAGGGTACTAACGACCTGGTACCACCCGAGGTCACCTCACGACATATGGTTGTTACCAAGTCTCAAAGATCGACCTACTAGACCCGCCAAGCCCTAAAGATCGACATGTTCTCCAGGCGCCATCTCGAACTGCGTGCACAGTTCCACGCGATTGTGGGGGTGGTTCTGCTTCATGAAGTAGTCCCGCGCCATCGTTCATGACGCTGCCGCGGACTTGGCCTTTCGCACCATCAACTGGAAGGTGGGACTTTGGAGCTTGACGAGCACACCGAGCGTCTTGAGATCAACATCTTTGTAACGAGGCAAGACGTCATGATAAGCTGGAGACCACGGAAAGTCCAGCGTGGACAGCAAACAAGTGGGTGATTCCTGAAAACACAAATTTACGTGAAGCAATTCGGCAAGAGAGTTGCAAGCACAATAAACGGTGACATGTGACTGCACACACGAACTCAGATTCAGGTATTTGATTCGCTGATTTGTTTCCACATGAGAACAATCAGTTCTGCACCTTCAGGATCTTATGTCAATTCAAACATAAGATATCATAAGATATATATTGATGTAGGAAAAGTTGCATTTGCCATTTCTTTCTATACAAAAGCAGGAATTTTTTCAAAATTGGTTTTCGAAGCGCGTACCAATGGAAAGCTAAAATACAGATTTTTACGGCGGGCAAATTAGTGCGATGGTACCTCCGCGTAACAGTGGGCACGTAGGAAAGCTTGCAAAATGTAAGGGGACTGCAGTGTGGTTAGGGGTGAAGCATGAGCACGCGGCTAGCGGTTGATCCGTCTAGCAGTGCGAACACCTCTTCGTTTTGTCCGACTTCACAGCCACCAGTTTCTATTTTTGGCATGAAGCCTCTCACATCGCTGCTGCAGGTCTTGTGGCGGCGAAGGCAAGTGAAGGTTGCGAGTGTTCGGCGCCGGCGTCGGCGTATCCAGTACAAGTTCGCTCGGAGTGCTCTGCAGCAACTAGCCATGTCCGCGTTCGAGTGTTTGTTCGGCTCCGGCTGCGATCAGTCGCTCATCACTTTGACTGGCTTCAGCCACGACGCGTTTCGCTATCTGTTGGTGCGATTCCAGCCTCTTTACGATGCGTTGACTCCCTACTCGACGGACGGCTACATCGTGAGGCTACGCGTGTGGGATCAGCGCCGAGGCCGACCTCGCTCGATGTCGGCGACGCAGTGCCTTGCACTTGTGCTAGCATGGGGCCGCTCGCGCGGTCCCACTGCGTTCTTAAGCATGGTTTTCGGTGTCACGCACTCTGTCATGGCCCTGTTTCTCCGGTTCGGACGGCGGCTCCTGATCAAGGCGCTCCGAGAAGACGTCAACGCTCGC
>JAADXX010000157.1:0-43584 GCA_023338025.1 Phytopythium oedochilum | reverse complement strand
CCGGGTCTGCTGGGTGAGAGCCAGCTATCCTAACCACCTAGACTATCTGGGAACTTGAAATCACACACCAACACAAACAAACACAAACAAACTACAAACAAACACATACCAACACACACTCACCAACACGGCGCACACCGAGCATTCACGCTCGCGTACAATCGAAACGGAAAGAAAGGGTGCAAACGAACGAGTAGCGAGTAGCAAAAGACATTCACCCATGCACACGCGCACACAATAGCTGTAGTCTGGCATGCTTGTCAACAAATGCTGAGCTAGCAGTATCTCCAGTGCGATCGTTGCTCTCAATGGTAGCCGGCAAGCTATCGTTGAAAATGAAGGAGAAGCCGCTTGGGATGACGCTGGCAGACAGCTTCCCCAACGCCTTCACGAGCCACTCGGTCACATGGCGTTGAGCGGGTGGTGCTAGCTTGAACTTCTCATCGGGAAGCCGAGGTTGGCACAGCTGCTCCTGGAGGTTTGCAATCCAGCGAGCGCGCAAATGCGACTTGAGAGGCTTGTTCCAGCTTATATCGGCTGGCTGGCAGACGCTCGCGCAGTCAGGAGACACCAGTACGAGGATTACGTTACGACCAGCAGCGCATGCGCGCACTTCGTCTGTCCAGTGGGCGGACAAATTGTCCCCGACCAGAAACACCGCGCGCTCTTTGTCTGCCTGGTCGCCAAAATGGTAGCGTAGAAATGCTTATGACAGCTCTGCATTCCACCATCCTTTCATGTGTCTGTAGATGACGTCGTCGCGCTCTCACTGAAGCTCCGTCACTTCTCTCCATACGTGCACGCCAAATCCGTGTCGGCTCGCGCGATTCTCAGCGGCAGTCTCCGCGCTTTTTGATGGTCGTGTCTTGGTGATGACGAACGGGGAGTATCTTGTGCCGAGTGAGTCGCCAAGCAGCATGGCGGTAACCCGGTCCTTCTCCTTGAAAACACAACGAACCCAAACGGTGCACTCCCCACGCGTAGAGATAGTCTGCTTGGGCAGATACTCGAAGAATACAGCTGTTTGATCAGCATTGTATACAGTGCACGGTCTGCTCCGTGCTGCGCCATGAGGTCACGCACGGTCTGCCTTAACGTGGAGGCGACAGCTGCGCTGTCAGCTGGCGACACATGGCCCTGTCGCGTTGGATGTCGCAAAGAGAGGCTATGACGACGCAAGAATCTCTTGCGAATCGTCCATGATACTCGAAAGTACTCGCTGCTGATACCGAACGAGTCGGCAGTCTCAAGCACCTTGGTCTTGAGCATGAAGGCGGAAATCGGCACGCCTTCGCTACGCAGCGTTGTGGAGAAGCGGTTGTGGGTTCTGGCAGACTGTCGCACGTTCTGCCCTACCCCGCCACCCAAAACTCAACGTACGGGTAGGACGGTGACCCGATCGCGTGATCAGACGATCCGATCGCGCGATCAGGATGATCCAATCGCGCGATCAGGACGACCCGATCACGGTTGCGATCCGATCGGGCGAGCGAATGATCTGACCACAAGACCCAGCGACCCGATTATGATCGTGGCCCGACCAAGGTACCAGACGGCCCGATCGCGAGGCCAGGTGATCCGATCGCACGATCCTAAGACCAGGTCGTGAGACGCCGCGATCTAATTCCGGGACCTGATCACACGGGCCGGGAACTCGACCACGAAGGGACCATGATCGGATCGTGGCGGGTCCCGATCGCACGATCTTCGCGACCGGACCGTGCGATATGACGACGGGATTGGGCGGTCCTGCAACCCGGTTGCGCAGTCACACGCCCCGAAGGGTTCCCAGGCCCAGAAGAGAGGCACCAGGAGAAGCCAGTTCCGAATCAGACCATGGCGCACCAGCAAGACGGTGGGGGAGCAGCTGCGCCAGGATAGCCCCGACCTTAGAGGGAGCGGTAACAAAGGAAATAGCCAGTAGGCCAGAAAAGGAGCATAAGATAGGACAAGCCTAGGTCCCGGGACGCGTGTCTCGAGCCGAGTCAGTCAGGAATTTTCCTCAAAGAACGCAAGGCTTCACCCTCTTCGGCTCTTTCTCCTCGACTCACCTCCACTCGCACGCTCAGGGAGAGCGTTCTACACCACAAGGCATTGGAAGCCTCGGACACCCGGGCCAACCACGATCACTAGGGGCGATCGCTACGGTTGCATTGACAAGTCCCGTTCACATGGGCCAACCACGGTCACATTGGGTGGCCGCTTCGGTTGATTTCTACGAGGTCGTGGGTGAGGGTCCATCCACGCCACGACCACCTCCTCACTCCACATCGTCTGTGCCGAAGCACTGCCGACCGAGATCAAGACTCGTCAGCGCCGACGGGTACACAACGTGAGAAGCCAAGCTACATCGGGGAATCCCCTCCGTAGTCGGCGTCGGGCGCGTGCGTGAGCGACCCGGGATTTTCCTGGAGGCGCTATACCACATGCGTATGAGTGGCGATTCGGGTTTTTCCTGAACCGCGCACAAGCAAAGCTGTATGCTGGTGTGTGCGGGTATCTGCACGCGAGTAATTCTCCAAACGGACCCGACCGAGTAGTGGGCGACGCGGATGTTGTTGTAGCTCGAGTGCGACGTCTCTGTGCTCGACGCGCTCTGTAGCCGGCTCTTCCTGACTGGCTCCTGCGCCAGGTGCGGCTCCGCCCGCATAAGCTACGGTCAAGGCGAGAAAAGCGTCAGCGCAATTTGCTTTTAATGCAAACGGGACGCCAGCAGCAGCGAAACTCGAAAAAAAAACGTCGCGAGGGATATGAATAACGGCGATTTTGTCCTCAGGGTACGCGGATTCCCGCATGCGCGTGTCCAGCTGGCCGCCCGCGCCTGCGCGCAATGGAGCTCCGGCGGCGCCATTCTTGTGACGGAAGCCACACCGCACTGAGTGCACTGAATAGATGTGTTTAAAACAATGTGGTGCTACGAATCCTGTCCATGTGGTGACGGTAGCCACACAACACTAGCTACTGAGGAAGCGTTGCACGCTGTCTGAACCGACCGGTTTTATCTAGGGGTTTGTGTGCCCCCGATCAAATGTACAGAATTCTACACTAGCCTCGGAATGAGTGGTTCTGCGGCTACGTATT
The DNA here is from genome assembly GCA_023338025.1 of Phytopythium oedochilum. NCBI lineage: Eukaryota > Oomycota > Peronosporomycetes > Pythiales > Pythiaceae > Phytopythium > Phytopythium oedochilum. The sequence goes on along the minus strand of JAADXX010000157.1, from coordinate 40,503 downwards.
TACTTTGAGGGTCCTAAAGGTGCATCCAACTCGCGAACCTACTATGCATAAGGAAGGAGATACCGCACGGTACTCCTGTAAGTAGTGTAGACTAGATGCGGGATTCTTACGTGCGACCGTGTAACCCGGTTACATATCAACTATGAAGGTTCTAAAGATACATCGAAATCTGCGAACCTACTATCTATAAGAAAGAAGATACGATACGGTTCTCCTGAATTGTGTGGACCACTCCACGCTGTAACGCACTTTGGACCAAAAAAATCCCATTTGTTGGAGCGATATACCAAGTTTGGACGGAAACGCCGTAAAATTGTCTGGAAACAATTTTTTAAAGTTTCTGTCACACCTGCGCGTTGTGTCAAATAGGAATGTTTAATTACATATATGACTTATATTAACCTGTAGAATTTTTGGATAGCCATTATAAATACTAATTTTATAAAAAATAGACATATATGATTCGTTATTTCCAACGTAAACTTCGCGAAGTTTACTCGCGTAATTAGATGACCGTAATAAAGCATCCAATTCCGAATAAAACCGAAGATAAAAGTTGATTTGCGATATAACGGGCGTATTTGCGTCGACATTTTGCCAGATTAGGCACGCTTTGTCACATACAAAAATCAAGTAAAAATAAAAAAATCGAAAAGTCGATCGACGTTTTGATGTTTTTAACGTAAATCGAAAGTCGATCTTTTCGATCTTTTAATTTCTTTTAAAATCCGGATAATATCACTGTATGAAGGACATGTCTCATTAAGTGAGAGGAACTTTTCAATCATCGTTCTCTGAAGTACGGATAGGTTGGTATGTGGTCCACAAGGCCTACCGTTCCTTTTTCGTTTAGTTCTGTTGTGGCGTGCATCGCATCATTGCTGCATCACATCAGCGCGCGCGCGATCCGCGTGAAGCGCCGGTTGCGGTTGAAGGCGGTGCCACGTCGCCGCTGGTTCGTCGCCGAGTGGCTTCCCTTCCGTCGGCGGCGTTGAGCGTCAGCGCGGCAGACCCGGACGCGCGATGGAGTGGCTGGACGTGGCGAAGGACCTGAACGCCGGCACGATCGGCGGCGTGGCCGGCATCGTGGCGGGCCACCCGCTGGACACGGTCAAGGTGCGGCTGCAGACGGGCAGCGCCGCGTCGGCGGGGCTCGTGCGCACGGTGCGCCAGATCGTGGAGCACGAGGGCGCCGGCGGGCTGTACAAGGGGCTGCTGTCGCCCGTGCTGTCGAACGCGCCCATCAACGCGGTCGTGTTCGGCGTCCAGGGCCACGTCGCGCGCGCGATCAAGGACGCCGAGGGCCGCGAGAGGCTGGGCCACGCCGAGAACTTCCTCACGGGCGCCTCGGCCGGGCTCGTGCAGACCGTGTTCGCGTCCCCGTCCGAGCACGTCAAGATCCAGCTGCAGGTGGACCAGCACCGCGCGCTGGAGCAGTCGGCGGTCGACTGCGGCCGGCGCCTGTACCGGCGCCACGGGCTCAAGGGGCTCTTCCGCGGCTGGGAGACGTGCGCCATGCGCGACGTGCCCGCCTTCGGCATCTACTTCTGCACCTACGAGGCCATGAAGGCCTGGGTGACCGAGGGCGACCCGGACAAGGAGACGGACATGCGCCTGCTGCTCTCGGGCGGCGTTGCCGGGTCCATGTCCTGGGTCTTCACGCAGCCGATCGACGTGGTCAAGTCCTGCGTGCAGAGCCAGAGCTTCGAGGGCCAGCGCTCGGCATGGGCGCTCACCAAGGCGCACTTCGCCGCCGAGGGCGTCGGGTACTTCACCAAGGGGTTCGGCGCCACCATGCTGAGGGCCTTCCCTGTCAGCGCCGTCACGTTCCTGGTATACGAGAAGATCATGCAGTTCACATCATAACCAGCGGGGCTGTGCGTAAAAGATTAGAGCCTTCGTTGACAGTCGTCCGCGTCGTGTTGCATCCATCGGTTCCTTCCCCCCCGTGTGCGGGTGGGGCGTCACGCGCGGCCCATTGATACTCTGTCGGCTCACGGGCCGGGGCCCTCGGCCGCCTCTTCCCCAAGCTTGACGTCGCTCTCCGGGATCTGGACGACGTCCTTCGCCTCGAGGGGCTGCTCGCACATTGGGCATGCCGCCTCGGACGCCACGTGCGCCGTGAGCGCTGAGTGCAGCGCCGGGAACAAGCAGTGCGGGCACCTCGACCAGTCCGCCTTGACCATGTGGTAGCCCTGGCCGCGAACACGAGCACGCGGGCGTTAGTAGGCCGAGGGAGGCGGCGCGAGCACGAAAGCGAGCTACCCACCGTGGCGACGCAGTACGGGATCCAGTTCTTGCACTGAGCGCAGTCGAGCTCGGCCTCGGGCAGCTCGTTCCCGCAGTAGGGGCACGGCGTGACCGGGTCCGGGGCCTGGTCCTTGTTGGGCCGGCGCACGATGGCCTCGATCTTGCGCTTGATCTCCTTGTCGATCGTGTTGCGGTACTCGGGCCGCATGAGCGTCGTCGCGTAGTCGTAGCTGTAGGCGCGCAGCCCGCCGCGCTGGCACTCGATCACGGCCGAGATGAGGATGTTGGACACGTGGGTCGGGAACTTGGAGATGTGCTTGGCCACGCGCACGAGCATGCGCGCCGCCGTCACGTGGTCTCCGCGCTTGACGAGCTTCTTGACGAGCACGTAGCTGTGCAGGAGTAGCAGCGCGTTGCGCAGCTCCTGGGCCACGTGGATCTTGTGCGCGTTCAGCTGCCGGTGGGTCTCCACGAGCACGTCGTGCGCCAGCTTGTAGTTACCGAGCTCCTGCTCCTGCCGCGCGATGATGATGGCGGTCTTGGCGGCCTGCGCGTAGTTGCCGAGCGCCATGTACAGCCGGAAGATGTGGTTCGGGTCCTTCGGGATGCCGTCGTTCTCACCCATGAGGTGGTCGATCAGTGTGTGCGTCAGCATGTCGTTGCGCGCCTTGCCGACCACGTCGATCGCCCGCGTCAGCTCCGCGTCGCCGCACTGCAGGAACAGCCGCAGCGCCTTGTGGTAGTTACCGCAGATCTGGTAGAACTCGGCGGCCTTGGCGGGCGCCTGCGACTGCTCGTAGTGCTGCGCCACCTTGGCCGCGCGCTCGACCGAGATGCGGTCGCCCAGGATCTGCGCGAACGTGTCTACTTCGTTGTGCGCCAGCGCGAGCGCGAACGCGTCGTCCTCCTTGTTGGCCAGCAGGAGGAACTCGATCGCGGACTTGAAGATCCCCGTCTCGGTGCAGAACTTGGCCACGACCTGCGCGCCTTCGGACGACTTGTTCTCGCGCACGATCGCGAACGCCTTCTCCGGGTTGTTGAGGTTCTCCAGCTGGATGCGGACGACGTTGTCCAAGTCGCCCGCGGCTTCGTACGCGTCCGACGCGGCGCCGAACTCTCCAGCCGCCTCCTTGGCCCGACCGAACTGGACGTGGATCTTGGGCGTCTTGACGTTAGCCATCAGCGGCGCGGCCTTGGCCAAGTTCTTGGACTGGATGTGGATCTGCACCGCCTTCTCGTACAGCTGGCCCTTCTCGTACAGCGCCGCGGCCTCGGCTAGCTGCTTCATGCCCTCCAGGATCGCGGCGCACTCGCGGTAGAGGCTTTCATCGCCGATCTCGGACACGAGCTTCGCCCCGCGACGCAGGTCGCCGAGGCGGAACGTGCAGCGAGCGACGCCGGCGCCGCTCTGCCGGCGCAGCTTGTCGGGACAGGGCACGGGTCGCCCCTGGGCATCCATCACGTTGACTGCGTGCTCGTACATCTTGAGGGCACCTTCGAACTCGCCTCGGAACTCGAGCTGAGTCGCGTAGGAAACACTGAGCTCCGGAACCATATCGGGAGCGAGCGAGTCGGCCAGCTTGAGCGCCTGCTCCCACTGGAGCAGGTTCTTCTGCATGTTCAGCGCCTCCATGGGCTCGCTCGAGTTGAGGAACAGTCGCCGCGCCTCGGCGTACTCGCCGAACAGCATGCAGACGTGTCCAGCCAGCAAGTTCTTTTCCTCGATGCCCTCGATGCGGTCGAGGCCGAGCACCATACCCGAGTCGCCGAGCTTCCTGTACGCGCGCTTGGCCATTGGGATGTCGAGCATTTTCATCGCGCGGGCCGCGAACGCGAGCCAGTAGTCGGGCGTGTCGATGGTCACGGCGAGCTTCCACGCCGCCTCCATGCGGAGGAGGCTCAAATTCTGCCGGAAGATGCTCCTCTCGATCTCCCCGGTGGGAATCGCGCGCGACGACTTCTGCAGCTGGTCGTGAGTGCAGGAAGTGATGGTGGAGAGCTTCCCAGAGGCGTGCTGGCAGGTCACGACGCCGTCACAGACGAGGATCGGGGACAGGTCCGGTGGGATCGGCGTGTTCTGCGCCGAGATGACCGACTCGCCGTCGCTCGTGATCTCCATCGAGCCCATGTGCACAACCTCAGGGCCGCTCACCGTCGCGTCGTGGAGCTGGAAGAGACCGAACTCGGACGGCTGGAGGGCGACGAAGACCGGCGGGTCCGCTGTGTCCCACAGGAAGGCAATCGTCGTGCTCGGCACTGTCGGGACGTGGATCGCCTCGCGCGTTGGCGCGTGCAGCACAAACCCGCGCCGACGGGAGTCCAGGAACACCACTCGCGTGCCTGCTCAACGCGACAGCCACCGCAAGAGATGTAAATCCCAACCCAGACCATGAACCGACCAGTGCGTGCGCAGCCTCACCGTCTTTATTGGGGGCGATCTGGACGATCCCGACGCCGTCGTCGTGGCGGTATGAGCAACCCTCGAGGAACTTCCACGCCGACAGGTAGAAGAAGTGAATCGCGCCAGTGCTGTTCGAGGTCGAGTAGATGAAGAAGTCCTTGGTGAGCGCGATGGAGCTGATCTCATTGTTCCGCTCGTCACGGCCGCCTGATGAGCTCGAGAACACCTTGCCTTGCTCCTCCTGAAGCCCGCCGCCACCCGCACCTGGCTCGATCAGGTGGAGACTGGCCTTGCCGTCACACAACACGCTGGCGTAGTCGCGGTTGAGCTTGACACTTACGACCCGACCGAGATACTGCTGCTCGTTGACAAGCGCGTCGTTGGAGGTCCCGTCGCAGCGGTAGTACCAAACGCGGTTGTTCATGCCGACGGCGACGTGCCGCGGCCCGATGGCGACGAAAGACGGCTCAATAGACACGGCAATGTGGATCGGCTGGTCGCGTCCAAGCACGTCGACGACGCTCAGCTCCCGCAGTGAGCTCAGGTAGGCCACGTAGTTGCCATAGTGGTCGAAGATCTTGGGCATGCGAGCCAGGAAGTTCTGGATGACGCCGCCTTGAGTCGCGACGGTGAGGATCTGCCCATCGGATGTAAAGCTCATCAAGTTGGCCTCGTTTTCCTGGGTCGGAGGGTGCGCAAACCAAAGGTCAAACAACATGAAACACATCGCAGTCGACCGAGCGACCGACCTCCGCGTCTGTCAGCTTGACCGAGTCACCCACGATCTCTGTGAAGCTGTCCATGTCGATGACTTTGATGCCGCTGTCCCCGCTGATCGCCGTGCGGTTGAGTGACGGTGAGAAGCAGGCCGCGAAGACCCGCTCGGTGAAAAAGCGGGTCGACTGCAGCTCCTCGCCCACTTCCTGCTCGTAGCCAACGGCACAACGGTCAACCAGCTGAGGGTGAGAATCGTCTGCGACCAAGCTGAGCTCGTACATCTATCTTGGTCGAGATGACGATGAAGTACCCCTCGGAGAATGCGATCATGATCATTCCGTCCGAGAACCAGTCAAAGAACACGATGGACCCGTAGTGCTGTTGCGCACGAACAAGTCATCATCAGTACCTGCACCAGAAGGCGCAGCTCACCGTCGAGATCGCCCGCGTACGGTCTGGAAGGTGAGCTCGATCGGGCTGGCGCTGTCCTGCAGATTGAGCAGGATGAGTGCTCGCGACAGGTTGATCGCGACCAGCTGCTCCGCCGCCTGCAGCGAGTCGCCACGCTTGCGTCCAAACTTGATCTCTATGGGCTGGGCACAGACCCTTTGCGTTAGTCTCGGACCCGCAAGCCACCGGTCGCTTGCTCTCGCGCCGTACCGTCAGGTTGAGCTCCCGCTGCTCGATCGTGTCGCCCTTGTCGTTGCTGACCGTGATGCAGCGGTCCTCAGCACCGAGAACGATGCTGTCGCTGCTGTTCCAGGCGCCGCACGTGATCTTCTTGGAGTGCTTCCCGACGAACGGCATGAGCTTGCGCGAGCTCTTGTTGTACAGCACCAGGTTGCCCTTCTGCGTGCCGATGGCGAGCTGCGAGCCGGTCGCGGACCACTTGACGAAGGACGGGTCCTTGAGGTTCGTGTCCACATTCTGCGTCGCGCGCGACCCAGTGTCCCAGATGGGCACGACGCTGTTGCCCTGCTGCAGGATGGCGAGCGAGCTGCCCTCGGGGTCCCAGTCCAGACCGAGCACGGGCGCCGTCATGTCGAGCCCGATCTCGTCGTACTGCTCGCCCTGCCGGTCGAAGATGTGGACGAGTCCGTTCTTGCCCGCGGTCGCCAGGAACGCGCCGTTCGGCTGCCACGCGAACACGACGGGGCCCTGTCCATGGTACCGCGACGGCAGCTTGAACAGCCTCTTCATGGTAGTGCTGCCTTGGCCAGAGTGCTGCTCCGATTCCGATGGAAAGGCGACGCAGATCTTTTGCCGCGCGACCGGTCGAGTCGCAGTCCGAGGCGACACGCCGAGGGACGGCCGCGGCTCTTGGCTAGCAGTCAAGCGCGGATCCTCTCACACTCAACGAGACAGTCCTGGTCGAATTTCGCTCTATCATTCCCCCCCAACTCTTCCCCAACTCTCCCCCTCCGGCGGCCAGACATGCAGCTACACAGCTCGTCACGCCGGGGCGATCGCAGTGGCCACCTCCAGAAGGCGACAGTCGACCAGTTGCTCGCGGGCGAGCGACGCTCCGTGGCGCGTCAGCTCGACGTCGACGAGCTCTCCGGACGAGAACGAGCCTGGACAACACACAGCATTAGACTCTCCTCCGAGCGACGCCGGCTCGATTGACCCGCCGGCACCGACCCGGCCAGAAGTTGCTGGAGCTGACGCTGCCGTCAAGGATGCCGAGCGCCTTGTATGCCTCAGCCACCTACGGACGCAGTACACCAGTGTGTTAGCGCGTCGGGAGGCGAGCGACCGAGCGGTACAGCACATTTGAACGCACCAGCTCCGAGCAGAAGTAGTCGCCTGGTGGTTCGTGTGAAGACTGAGTACTAAGCACCTTCCGAAGCGTCAACGCGTACGGCATGCCCTCAACCTGCGCAGGGACCGACAGACGCCGTCATGTTGGTGCCTACTAGCGGACAGCGTACCGGCACTGAAGCCTACCTCGTGGACAAACCGCCGGAGCAGGTCGTCACGCGCCGCCTGCGATATCAGCGGTGTGTCCAGCCTCCTCACGGCGACGTAGTCGATGTGGAATGTGCAATAGGACAGGATCCGAGGCGTCTACGCAGCGCAAGGAGTCGTGAGCACCCGTGTCAGCGACATTCCTCCGGCATCTGCAGTGTTCCCACCATCGGGGACACGACGACGCCTTCGCCGGTGGCCTCAAGCAACTTGAGATCCGTGGGGCCGTTGCCGGGAACGACCAGCGCGACGTGATCCCACTCGGACCCGGTCACCTGAGTCACACACAAGCCGCTCAGTCCGTCAGCCCGACTGGTCTCCTGGCGTTCGCATCGGAAGCCAACCTACGGATCTCTGTGCCTTCGTGACAGGACCGCGGCAGTGAAACAGCAGGACGTCCCCAGGAGTCGCGTGGAAGCCCAGCACGCGCAAGTGGACGACCTCGCGGGGCCGACGGGCCGATGGCTTTTGGTCCTCGAACGTAGTCGACAGCGCTGGTCGAGTACAGATCAGCGAGGTGTCAGATCTCTCTCTCTCCACTGTCGACACCGGCTGGGTCGCGCGACTCGGTACCGCCGAGGAACGAGAGCATGGGTGCGGACGCCTCGACATCGTCGATCATGAGCAGTCCGCGGAGATAGTTGCCGAGCGCGAGCTGCCGCTGGAGCAGGTAGTTGCGCGTCAGAAGTGGGACCCATCGCTTTGGAGGGATCACGGGCAGCGTGCCGGGCGGCGCGAGAGCCTGTAGGCGAGTGTGAAGAGCGGTAAAGTGCCGGTACCGCCGCGTGATACGCCACACCAGGGCTCCGTGTCGGATTTCGATCGTGAACGCCTGCGCTTGCGAGAACCAGTCGACGAGCAGAGTGCGTAAGCCCACGACACAGTGGAGCACGAGCTGCCTGATCGACAGACGCACCGCGTAGGGAGGCTCGATGATCGGGTTCATGATGGAGTGTGAGATGACGAGGGCTTCAAAGGAGCTGCTTGCGAACTGATCAGACCCGACACGGACCAAGCGCAAGCGGAACGGCCCAGGAGAGAGTGTCGCGGCGACTGGCAGTCGCGGCTGACAGCAAGTTGGATCGTCAGGCAGCGATGTCAGCACCACGGCTCGATGCGAGCGCCGCGATGAGAGCCGTCCTTACCAGTCGCGAGTCGACAAACCCCAACAGGCTGCGCTGCTCGTCCGCGCGCGAGACGACGTGGTCCGCCCGCCACCCGCAGTTGCACGCATGATCGTCGCCGCACCTCGCGCACATCTCCAGCCGCAACGACCAGGAGTCCCAGTCCGCGAAGAGTGAGCGCTGACTCCCGACTTCCGACGGCTGATGCGATCGCTGCCGTGCGTGCTCTCCGCGTTGGTCGCGGGTGAAAAGCGCGAGCACTTGGCGAGGAGGTTCCGCAGCCGCCTCTCGGCACGAGTCGCTCACTGCGAACTGCAGCGGCACGCTCGCCGCACACTGCGGGACGCTTAGCACGAGCAGTCCGCTGCCTCCGTAGTCATCGCCAATGGAGGCCTCGCTCTGAGCAAGATACGCCAGCAGCGCGCGCTTGACGGCGCTGAGAGGCACTTCGTGGAGGCCCTGGCGACCCGCAGCTGACTGCAACCGGAGCTGCCTCCGCCGCCTGCGACCCCTCCGGCATTAGCAAGAGCTGTGCCACGGAGATAATGCCTCGCAGCCGGTCGAGCGTACCGTGGCAAGGAAGAAGCGTCGTCCAGCTCAATGACGACCGCGCTCTGACGGGCCACAGCACAGCGCGTGAGTCCAGCCCCAGGCGCGGAAGGCGCCTTCAAGTCGAGAACCTGCGTGTCGCCCCGCTCTAAGGACGCGAAGGCGGCCTCGCCCGCGCCGGACCAGCATCCGAGAAGGCACCGCCGCGCGAGGGCATTCAAGACCATCGCTTGCGGCTCCGAGCCAAGCAGATCCCGAGTGCGTCGGCAGACAAGAGGCGAGGTGCTGCCGTGTCCTTTCACCGCCGGCAAGTCAGACAACTCCTAAGCGCAAAGAACACTCAGCAGCGCACTCAAGGGGCAGTCGCCACGGACGGAGCGATCAACGGAAGGATTCGAGGCATAAGCGTGTCAATCAACGGTCGGCAAGTGCTCGACGTTACAGTCGCGCCCCTCCAGCTCTGCTCACTTCCACGAGACCCTGCTGACCGACTTGATGCGGCTGAACGTCCCCGCAGCAGTCGGCGCGCTCCGACGCGGCTGCTGCGCGCGACTCGGCGCCGTCGACGTGACGGACGGCGCGCCGACGCCGCCGGCCAGTCCGTAGTCGAACGAAGAGTGCAGACGCTGGTGCGTCGCCGAGATCGGCTCGATGGATGGCGCCAAGCCCGCGAAGCCTGGCTCGCTCCTCTTGCGCTGCGTCGGGTCCTCGTAGTCCTTGCGGGTTCTTGCTGGTGCCGTGCGTGGGCGGGCGGGAGCTGAAGAAGACGCGGATGCGCTGCTGCGCTCGTACAGCGGGTGGTCGCTCAGCGATCGCCGCGACGAGCGCGCCGACAGACTGCCGCTCTTCCCGCCCGCCGCCTTGCCGCTTGAAGTGGTGAAGTCCACGTCGAGAAACACCCGGCGCGAGTCGTTGAGGCTCCGAGCGCCGTAGCTGCTGGCGAGTGTCGGGTTGGTAGGCTTGGGCGGGAGATGGTTGGCTCCATGGGCGGCGCGCTTTACAGGGGCCTTGGTCGACGCCTTGGCCATCTTTGCGGCTTTCGTCGTCGCGGTGGGACCAGCGAAGTTGTAGGTAGCTCCGGGATTGGTTGTGGCCGCCAGTAAAGCGGAAGCTGGAGTTCCGTCGAGTTCTGAGCGCTGGTACAAGCTTGCCGCCGTCCGGAGCGACCGGCGGGGCCGCGAGCTCATGGACGACTGCGTGTCGCGCAGATACCGCGGCTGAGAGGACGAGGTCCGAGCGTTAGTCCTCCCAGCCGGCGGCAGGAACTCCACATCGTCGCGGTCGTTGTCGCCGGGTGAGACGGAGAGGGACGACGATGGGTCCAGCTCTGCAGCGGCCGGCTTTGGCGCAGAGAACGAGAGCGAGCGCAGATTCCGCTTGACTGGTTCGGCGATTGACTTGTTGACGTTGTTTTCATGTCGATTCGCCGACGAGAAGGCAGTGCTGTGGGTTTGCTGGCTAGCCACTGCCATGTCTGCGAACGCTTGGCGCGCGCCTTCGACGGCGGTCCGATCCTGGGTGACAGCAGCAGGTAAGTGTGCGAAGAGGACGGGGTCTAGCCAAACCACTGCAGGAACAGACCGATGAGGTCGACTGCAGCCTCCGAGACGAGTCGCCCTGCGCGTTGGATGCGAGAGCGGGCGTCGGATCTAGCAGGTCGACCCATCCGTTGGCCTGCGCAAGTCACACACAAGGAAGAACCGGGCATTGAGCAACTAAGCACAGGTGAGCTAGCAGATATGGCCACGCCTACCGGTCGCATGGCGCTATACGAGTGGTTGGGTGGCCGCTCGGGCCTTGTCACGAGCGACGGATGCTGCTTCCGCTATTCCAGCGAGCACATTATCAGCTGTGTGGACACCCAGTACACTGACCAGAGCCATGGCACGCACCAGCTCGGAGGCCTGGTCGATCCACGTGATGCGTCGCTGGATCGCCGCCTTCCTTTGCGGAGGCTGTCGTGGTGTGTCACCGAGCCGCTCCACCGGTGTCACGGACGAGTTGAGGAATGTGTGGATAAGCACAGACTCGTCCGACTTGGGGTCGGGAGCGCGTTGGTCCCACTCGTACATCTGATGCTCCGTCGCCCGCGCCGGGACGCTCTTCTGGATCTGACCCTCGAGGGCCACAAGTTGCTCGACGTACGACTCGTGAAGTTTGATGTCAGCCCGCTTCATGGCGACGAACTCGTGAGCCTTGTCGAGTCCCCAGCAGTACTTGACCATGAGGTATCCGATCATGACGCTCGGACTGCGGCAAAGCCCGTCGAGCGAGTGCACCAGCACGCTGTCGGTGCGCTCGAGCGACCTGTCGATCGCCTGGACGAGACCCATGAACTCGCGGCACTGTAGATCGAAGAACGGCCGCTGGAGCACCTCGCCCAGGTCGCACGCCGTGTACGTCAGTCCGAGGCTCTGCTGGAACACGTTGGGCACCTCGCGCGGGACGCAGTTGACGACGTGAGTGATGCCGTTCAGCTGCAGGAATTCGGCGTCCTGCGCAGCGTCCACGTCGCCCATGAACAGCCCATCCTTGATCTTGGAGGACATCACTCTCGGTCAATGGGTCCGTAGGCTCCCGGAGGCAGGATCCAGCCACTGGCGGTGCTGGCACGGACGCTCCCGGCCCAAAAGTGAGACACCGAGGCAATACTCACTGCTCCCTGTCACTTGCCTGGGCGAGACCAGACCAGACCGCGCTCATGACAGCACGTATAAATAGGAGCCGCGCATGATCCAGCGCATGAAGCGCTTATTTATACCTGCATGTGAAGAGAGACCTGATGCCTCGCCGAGGATCCATGAGCTCACAGAAACGAGCGCACGAGCTGGAAGTCCTCGTCCGACAGACCAACGCTGTCTATGCGCAGCTGCACCTTGACGACCTCGTCGAACCCCTCGGCGACCTGATGACAGCCACACGCCAGTCCAGTCATTGCCTGAAGCAGACAGAGAGAGCGAGTCGATCGTCGCACGCACCTCCGGTTGGGTGTAGTTCTTGTAGAAGCCGTGGATGGCGACGTCCGGGATCTTCTTGGACGTCGTGAGCGATCGGAAGACGTTCAAGTGCATCGCCAGCGGCTTGGGCACGTCCATCTCGAAGCAGCGAATGGGCAGTTTCTGCAACGATACCCTGCATGTTAGACACACTATACACACGCGCTCCAGCATCGTCCGCACCTGGCTATGGGCAATGGCGATCCACTCCTTGCGTGTGGGTTTGCTCCGGTTCGTCCCGTCGATGACCACGCTTTTGCCGCTGGCCAGCGCCTCGAGACACGCCTTCTTGCAGTTCGCAAGTGTGCGGAGCTCGTCCTGGTTGACCACCGCGTAGGTCGGGAAGCTCACTTTGGCGAGGCGGCTCTTGCCTGAAGCAGGGGACCCCGCCAGTAGCACAACCTCTTGGTGCTGCTTGGTTAGCTCGGCCGACGCTGGGACCAGCACAGGACCTAGAGCCTTCATACTCAGAGCCGCTCCTCTAGATACGATAGGGCATCGGAGCACGCACTCACCTGTGCCTACCGGGATGGACCTCGGGTCGAATCCGATCTCCCACTCGTCCGGATGCGTGTGGAGCCGCTGCTTGGACGCCAAGAACAGCGCCTCGGGCGTGAAGAAGGTCACGCCAAGGTTGAGCGCAAACTTGTAGTCAGTCGCCGCGAAATCCTTGGCTCGCCCCGCCAGCTTCGGTCGCCCGGCTGCGTCGCCGCAGTAGAAGCTCTCCTCCCTGGCGATCGCACCCTCGGACTGAAACATCTCGGCCATGCGCGCCCATACGTTCACGCGAGGCTTGCGATTGAGGTCGCTCTGCGTCGCGAGGAAGACGAGCATGGGGACGTCGAGCTTCTTGACGATCGCCGATACCTTGCGCTGCGTTCCGATCGTCGACGGTTAGTCAGTCCTCGGCGCGACAGGTCGAGCGGTTTATCACGGGCCTCACCTGGACCTCCGCGGCCGATACTTTGCCCTTCTCGACGCCGTTTTGGTTGGAGAAGAGCACCAGGCGGTACCCGTCAGCCAGCAGCTCGCCGAGCTTCCCAGGCACTCGCGTGGGGTGGAACCACTGCCAGTCGCTGTCGCTCTGGGCGAACCGCTTGCCGCTCTTGGTGACGATCAGCGTGCCGTCAAGGTCGAAGCCAGCGACCTTGATGCTTGAGGACGCGGGTGCGTCTGGCGCCGGCAGCGCCCGCGCGTCCAGCACCAGCAGCGCGCCGTCGTGGAGTCTCTGCCACGGCCGGAAGTGAGGCTTCGACCTCAACTCCCCGCCGCGCTTCTCCGAGTCTGCGGCCACGGCGGTGGCGCTGAAGAAGCTGGAGACGGCCGCGGCCGCCTTGGCGCGCTTCTTCGGCGGCTCGCCGTCCCCGACCGACGGCGACGACGCGCTCGAAGCGGCGGGCACCTCGTACTCGGCGGTGGGCAGTCGCGTCTTGCGGGCCACGCAGTCGCGCACCCAGGCGGCCGTCACAACGCGCGCAAGAGGGAACCGCCGCAGCATGTTGTTGACTGCGGTGGCGGCGTCTTTGTCCGGCTGCTGCGACGGCGACGGAGCGTCCGGCAGGACCACGAGGAGCTCGCCGCTTCCTGCGCTCGCGGAGTTGTCGGCGTCGGCGTCGACGACCTGGCCGCCGTGCTCGCGCACAAGTGCCGCGTCCGGCCCGTCGGCGCGCTCGCCGCCTGCGCTCGCGGGCCACAGCACGAAGCGGTCGCGGCGGAAGAGGCGGCGGGGCGAGCGCAGCACGAAGGCGTCCATTACGAGGATGGATACCGATTGGATTGGGGCGGCGGCCGACCGAAGAGTCCTTTTCTGATCTCGTGAACGGCTCTTGATTGGGTTTCAGTATGGGAAAGCGAAAGTACTGTAACGGATTTGCCGTCCGGTAATGGAGCGAGCGTGTCAAGTTGCCACGGTCGTCGGACCGTCTTTTCGGGTGCGTTTCGGCCGCTTGTTGGTGCTTTCGCGCGCGTTTCGCTTGGGCGTCGGCCGCCGAAAGCACCACCATTCGACGCACTCAGCCGGCTCACATGGGATTATGCTGCTGCATGTAGAGGCGGCGGCGGCGGCGGCCAGCTGGGCCGGCAGAAGGCCCCATAGTGTTAATACAGCCAGCCGCCGCGCGATAAGCGTAACCAAGAGCGGATAGCGGCGGAGCTGCGTCTTTGCCGCCCGAGCCGCCGTCGCCGCCGCTGGCACGGTCAGTACGCGGCGCGTAGCGGCGGACAGGGCGTGTGGCGCGGCGGTCCCGACGCTGACAGAGGCGCCGCAGTTTAGGACCCCAGGGCGCGAAAGCCATGCCGCAGCCGCTAATGCAGATGCAGACGCAGACGCAAACGCGCGCGCGCGGCAACAGCAACGTGGCGGCCTTCCGGCCGTCGGCGCGCTGGCAGCTCGAGAGCTACTGCGGCATCTGCGGCGCGCACTTCAGCTACGTGCGGACGCGGCACCACTGCCGCCACTGCGGCCTGTCGGTCTGCGGCCGCCACTCGCGCCAGCGCGCCATCGTGCCCAGCTCGCTCTCCACGGCGGCGCAGCGCGTGTGCGACACGTGCTACCCCGAGTGCCGCAACGCGCCGCGCCGCCCGCGCGGGATCACGCTCGGCTCGCAGCGCAGCTCGGGCGGCGCCAGCAGCACCGCCAGCCGCCGGCGCAGGGACAAGTCGGGCCGCGAGGCCGCCGACAGCACGCACACGGACGCCAGCGCCAGCGCCAGCGTCGCCACCAGCAGCAGCAGCAGCGTCAGCGGCAGCGGCGGCCGAGGCGTCGACGCCGTCGCGTCGCCGCGCGCACGCTCGCCGCGAACGCTCGATCACCCGCGGCGAGGCGGCGCGATGCCCGCGGCCGCCAGGAAGCGCGCCGCCAGCTTCGGCGACTCGCTGCGCAGCACCAAGCCGCTCGTGTCGCCGACGGCCGTGCCGACGGCCATGCCGACGCGCAAGGACGGAGGCGGCGGCGGCGGCAAGACGCTCAGCATCCGCAAGCTGCGGGACGAGGACCCGTCCGCGCGCCACATGACCACGACCACGACGGCGTCGTCCGTCAGCACGCTCAGCGAGCTCTCTGTGTCGGAGACCGTGCTGCCGGCCACGCGCAACCGGGCGCTGCCGTTCCGGCGGAAGGCCCGTCGCAAGTCGCGGCTCTCGCGCATGTCGCGCGACGCGTCCTTCGCCATCTTCAGCTTCGGGTCCGACTCGGACTCGGACTCGGACTCGGACTCGGACGGCGACTCGGACTCGGACCTGGACCGTTCGGATGGCGAAGACATCCAGTCGGACCGGTCCGCCAAGGCGGCAGCGGCCAAGGCGGCAGCGTTCGACGCGAGGGCGTCCGACGCGAGGGCGGCCGACGAGAGGGCGGCCGAGGCAAGAGCAGACAAGGAGCGGGCAGACGCCATGGCCACTCCCACCATCGACACGCCCAGCCGGAAGATCCTGTCCATACGGAAGCGAACAGCGCGGCCGCCGTCGCGCAAGTCGGTGCTCCGGGAGAAGGAGTCGCTGGACTTTGGCGCGTCGAGCTCTACCATCAACTTTGGGCTGCCGCGGGACTCGAGCCCGCCGGCCAGCGAGGCGGCGTGGGACCCGGGCGAGAGCACCACGTCGCTCATCACGCGCAAGTACCTCAAGCCGCCGTCGCCGCTGCCGCCGCTGCCGCTGCCGCCGCCGTCCGCCGCCAACGCTGGCGCGAGCGGAGGACGCGAGAAGAAGGCGGTGCTGGCGCGGTCGGCGGTCAAAAATAGCGCCGGCGCGCGGTCGCGTGCGCTGTCGTCGCTGTCGGAGCTGGACGACCTGGACGACCTGGACGACCTGGACGACAGGGATAACGGGGACGACGGGGACGCGCACAAGGCGCGCGCGAGCTCCGTGGGCAGCGAGGAGTGCTTCAGCGACGAGGAGGCCGAGGCGCTGGCGGCGCACGTCATCACCTCGTCGAGGCGCGGGGGCCGCGCGTGGCCGCTGACCGAGGAGGAGGAGGAGGAGGAGGCGGAGGAGCCGGCGACGACGACCGCGACGTTCTCGCCGGGCGAGCGCGAGCGCGCCGCCATGGCGGGCGTGGCGGCGCTGGAGCAGCGCATCCTGGACGCGCAGCGCGAGCTGCCGGCGCTGCAGGAGGCGCTGGCGGCGGCCAAGCAGCGCGCCGACCGCGCGACCAGGGAGCTTCGCGAGTCGCGCGCGCGCGTGCAGCGCTACCAGAAGGCGCAGGCGGCGGTTGCGCGCGCGCTGCGGTCGGCGCGCGCGGCCATGGCGCAGCGCGAGTTCCAGGCCGCCATCCTGGAGCTGACGCGCGCCGCGGCCGTGGAGCGCACGAACGCGACCGTGTGGTTCCTGCTGGCGCAGTGCCGGCTGAGCGTGCGGCAGCTGGAGGACGCCGAGGAGGCCTGCGTGACGAGCGTGTCGCTGCAGCCGACAGCCGCGGGCGTCGCGCTGCTCGGCCGCGTGCTGCAGGCGCAGGGCCGCCAGGACGAGGCCATCGACTGCTTCCTCTCGGCGCTCGGCCGCGAGGCGCTGCCGACGTGACGCTCGGCCGTCGATAGGTTTCAGTATTATCAGCAATTATTCGGTTATTAACACTACTGCATTCACTCATGACTGCGGGGTACACCGAGTAACTTGATGCTAGAAAGGTTTACACATGACTTGAATTTTGTAGCAAAGTACTCATGTTGACGTCGGATCAAAGTGGACATATTCGCCATTTGTCAGACGCCATTTCAAACATTTATCCGACTCGCAACCGACACGCGACGGTTAGACGTTGCAATCGCCCCCTCTTCCCGCGCTCTTGGCCGCATTTCCCGCTCTCGTCCCGGCCGATGATGGCGCGCGCGACGGCGGACTCGGACGGCTCGGACGACGCCCCGGGCAAGCCCAAGCGCGTCCGCGGGCCCAAGAAGGAGCCCAAGGCCAAGCCAGGCAAGCGCCGCGGGGCGCGCGACGCCGAGGAGGCCGCGCCAGCCGCCAAGAAGAAGAAGGCGCGGCCCGCGCCGGTCGAGGCGGACGAGGCGCCGCTGGACCCCGCGCTGCTGGAGGAGAAGTACCGCGCGCTCAAGAACGTGCGTGTCGGCCGCTCCACCGCTCGCTGCTGCGGCTACCAACGCGCGCTAATATCCACTGCTGCAGGCGCGGGAGACGGACGCGGAGCGGCTGCTGCGCCAGGCGCGCGAGCTGGCGCTGGCCGAGCAAAAGACCCACGAGGCGCTGGTCGCGCGGCTGCGGACGGAGATCGCGTCGCTCTCGGCGCGGCTGGAGGAGGAGAAGGCGCGGGGCGGCAAGAAGGCCAAGCCGGCCGCACACGGCGGCGCGGGGGCGGCCGACCCGGAGGCGCAGGCTCGGTACGCACGGCGTCTCGAGGCGCTTGAGACTCCCACCGACAGGACTGACTCTCTGCTACCCGGACACCAGCTACGACACGCTCCAGCGCAAGCACCGGGACGTGCAGAGCGAGAACGAGACGCTGCGCGTCCGGATACAGGAGCTTGAGACGCACTTCGCGCAGTACAAGCGCAGCACCGGGCCGGACGACAAGGTGATTGTCAACTCGGCCGCTAGCTCGGCGGAGAACGGTACGCAGCACTGCGCTGTACTTGGACTCGCTGGGATGTTGATCTGACTCGTTCCGCCGCTGTCTTCAGCGTGGAAGGCCAGCGAGGCGACCATGCAGCTCGCTCAGGCGAACAAGGTGCGTCCTCCTCCTCCTCCATCACCCAGGACTCCACTGACAGATGCCAGTCACTCACTCGCTCTCCGCTTGGTGTGGGCGCAGCTTTTGGAGATCTACCGACTCGTCACGTCGACGGACATCCGCTTGATCGAGGCGGCGGACGACGACGACGACGGCAGCGACAGCTACACCGACATCGCGTGCACGGCCACGGACGGCGAGAGCGGCCGGCGCTTCACCTTCGAGCTCGCGGTCCCCGACAGCAGGCTGAGCGAGATCGAGTACCTGCCGAGCGAGCAGCCGCCAGAGGACGTGAGCGTGCCGTCGTATCTACAGGTTCGTGGCGAAGGTTTGCTGGCTCTGGGACGAGGCGTTGGCTGCTCTGACCGTGCCGCTCTTCCCGCTTGGCAGGACGAGCTGAGCTTCAAATGGTCCGAGATGACCAAATTTATGAGAACAGTGCTAGATGTCGTGATCAGGAAGAAGGCGAGCTCGACGCCGTCCAAGAGGTGAGCGCCAATACACCCGCCTGCTCTGTCCACTGCGGCGGCGCGAGCCTCGAGTCAACGCGAGTCGTCATCTGTATCCTACGCCGCTTGTTGGTCGGTCAGCTACTCTAGAGAGTCGGGGGTGGCGGGCGTGTCTGCTGCCGCCGCTACTCGCTCGCCGCGGTCGGCTCAGCACCGGTTGGCTCGATGGCCGTGTCCGCAGCCGTCGCAGTCGCAGTCACAGTCGCAGTCGCAGTCGCAGCGGCTTCATCGGAGGCGATGGTCTCCTCCCGCGCGGCCGAGATGGCGCGAAACTGCGCGTACTCGTCCTTGCTCAGCAGCGACGCCTGGATCTCCGAGACCTCGATCTGCTTGGGCTGCACGATCGCCAGGTAGCCCTCGGACAGGTGCTGCGTCCCACACGACACCACGTCAGCACGTCGACGCGCATCGAGCCACCACGACGCGGGGGCGGCGCTCACCTTGGTCTGCAGCAGCGCCGGCTGGTCCTGCAGCCGCTCGTTGAACTCGAGCAGCGTGCCGCGGATGCAGCTGCGCAGCGCGAAGACGGCGCCGCTCGCGCAGTGCACGTGGCAGAGGACCGTGTGCGGCAGCAGGAAGGACCCGCCCTTCTTCTTCTTGCCGCTCACGCGGCTCTCGAGCACGTTGCTCGTGAACTCGACGCGCGCCACCTGCTCGCGCATGGCCGGGTGCGACGCCGCCACTCCGATCTGCGGGGCGCCACCGGGTCCGTCAGCTCGTTCGTTTGGGTCCACGCGCTACCGAACCGTTAGACCGGCGCCACGCACCACGCACAGCCGGTTTGAGTGCATGTGCACGTATTGGTCCTCCGCCGGCTTGCCCATCGTGTCGCACGAGAACATCTCCGTGTAGTAGCGCTCGACCTGCCAGCCGCGTCGCAGTGAGCCACCGCCCCACGCCCACACACGCTGCTACACACAACACAGGACGCGCTCCATGTCGCGGGTTACCATGGTCCCGCGCAGGCTCCTGGCTCCGGACGAGCCCTCCTGCGTCTGGAAGCGGCCCTCCGCGCGGCTCACGACCTGCTCGCGGATCAGCTGGCGCTGCGCCGCCACCGCGTTCACGCTCGGGTCCGCCACCTCGTCGCTTATAAGGAGGAGACGCAGCGGTTGGAATCAGACGCGCGCATCGACCCAGCGACCGACTGTCAAGCGACCCATGCACGTGACCCACACACGCGACCTACCGGCCGTGCGCGAACTTGCAATTGGGGAACGGGCAGCCGCCCGGCTTGTCGAAGTGCTTGCACAGCGCCGACTTGCGCAGCCGCTCGCGCCGCTCCAGCTTGCGCCGCTTGGGGGCCCCGGGCGTCGCCGCGGCCGTCGCCTCGACCGCCTCCGTCGCCATCGCTGCTGCTCGCTGTTCGCTGTGTGTTTTTGGACTGCCACCGATTTTAATCTTGGCGTTTGTATACAAGTAGAAACCTCATTGTGTCAGTCGATGAAAGTCCAGGCGACGTCGACGACCACAACAGACCAAGGCAGCAAGCAAGCGGTTCGTTCGTCTACAGAATGGTAGCGTTGGTTGCCATTGACGCGTTGGGTAGTATCCGGATGTGGTGTCGCGTTCTGCCACGGCTCTACAGTCGCGGCGCTCACGGGATCTCGCGGTAGGGGGCCACGTCGCGGTAGCACGCGTCGAACACCTTGTCGAGGCACTCGTCCTCCTGCCGCAGACGCACGCGCATGTTAGCCACCACCGACTCCATCTGCGCTGCCGACGCGGTGTTCTCGACCCCACCTTGCCCTTGCACGCCTCGTTCTGCATGATGGACAGCTTGGCGCGTCGCCGCGTACAGATCTGCGACCGCAGTTCACGCCGTCAGCTGCCACTCCACGCGACGTCGACGTCGACGGCAACGGCAACGGCCCACGTACCTGGTGCTGCTTGGCGATGTTGAAGTTCTTGCGCATGAACTCGTACTTCCAGTTGCAGTCGCCGCTCAGCGCCGCCGCGCGCACCTGTCCACGAGCGCCGCGTCCGTGTCCGCGTCAGTGCCGAGCACCAGCAGCGGCTATCGCCCTCGCTATCGCCCTAGACGGACGCACCTCGCTGCACGCGTGGTGCTCGCAGTTGTTCCAGTCCACCTTGGCGCGGCAGTGGTCGAACGCGTGGATGAGCTCGTGCGCGAGCGTGCGGTCCATCCACTCCTGGTCCGGGATGCGGTTCTGGCACAGCACGACCTGGCGCCCGCTCGTCGTCAGTCCCTCGGTCTCCGTCAGTCCCTCGCGCTCGCTCACTCGCTCGCTTGCTCACCCCCGGCTGGCCGTCGTCGCCGATCTGGAAGCCGCCGTTGATGGCGCCCTCGCAGTCCACGCTCGCGTAGAAGCCCGGCTGCGGCTTGCACCCCATCCTGTCCATGGCGTCCACGAGGAACTTGACGCGCGGGCCTGTCACCCGCGCGCACGCGTCAGCGCCAGCCTCGAGAGCGAGCGAGCGAGCGACAAGGCCCAGAGGGATACGCACACTTGTCCAGCGCCGTCTCGCGCATGGCCTCGCAGCGCTCGTGGCGCGCAGCCTCGTCGTCCGGCGTGCCGCCCACGAGGTTCTTGATCGCCTCCATCTCTAGTGGCGTTGGTGGTGACAACGGACCGAGAGATAGAGAGACACCGGGCTACTGTTTGGGTGGCGGTCCGGGCGAGATGGACGATGCCCAACAATGGACGACGCAAGGAGCGGCCATGTTGACGGCGCAAGGAGCGGCAGGAGCGCTAGGATCATAGCCTTTGACACGAGTCGGTGGGTGCGGTGGCAGCTCGGATTGAAATTACGAGGGCGAAGGACAGGGACGAGAGGCGACGAACGCGAGGGGGCGGAAGGCACCGGCGACCCGGCGGGCGATCGCGCGCGCGCCAAGGGCGAGTGAGTCTATTCGAGTTCCACGACGGCGCCGACCTCCTTGAGCTTGTTGGCGATCTCGTCGGCCTCGTCCTTCTTGACGTCCTTCTTTAGTACACTGGGGGCGCCCTCGACGAGCTCCTTGGCCTCCTTGAGCCCGAGGCCCGTGATGGCGCGCACTTCCTTGATAATCTTAATCTTGCTCTTGGCGTCGAAGCTCGCCAGCTTGACGTCGAACTGCGTCTTCTCCTCCTTGGGCTCCTCGGCCGCGGCCGCGGGCGCTGCGCCGCCGCCGTAGCCCGTCGTGAAGGCCGACTCGGCGATGCCGAACTTCTCCTGCTCCGTCCGGTCGGTCTCGTCAGTCAACGCTCACGCAACACACAACACGCAACCAGTACCAAGCGCCGAGTGCACACGCGGAACGAACCTGGATGGCCGTGGACAGCTCGGCGATCTCGATCATGTTGAGCTCGAGGATCTGGTCCAGCACGGTCTGCACCTTGGGCGAGAGCGCGAGCTCCTCCTTGGCGTCCGCCGGCGCCTCGGCCGAGAAGAACGCGACCTGCGACAGGCGCAACGGGTGGCCCGCGCGGCGGGCGGCGCGCTGGGCGACGACTCGGGTGGCGCGCGCGAGCATCGGGGGCGTCGGCTCTCCTGCGGAGCAAGGAAGGACGCGGCGGTCGTCGGTTCCTACGGGACTTGTGTGGGGTGATGGCGCGCCGGCCAGGGGGAGCCGCCCGAATCGGATGGCCACCAACCTCTGCGGCAGGGTTTCGGCCAATGGGAGACGGGTATTCCAGTTTTGGCGAATCGGCGCGCGCCGTGTCGGGTTGCGCGCATTTCTGCCAATCCCCATGCGAGGTATACGCGTACATCCGGATGAAAAGTATACCTCATCCGGACGCGATCCCGCGCGAGGATATCACGTGAGCGACTGCCACGCGGATCGGCGAGCGGATCGGCGATTACAACGACAAGAACGACGCAGCAGGCGGCGCGGACCCGTTGCTCCCCTCCCCCCCTACAGCCCGGCATGCGTCTCTCGGGCGCGCTCGCGGCGGCGCTGGCCGCTCTCTCGTCGCTCGGCGCCAGCGGCGAGATCGTCAACCACTCGGTGCGTTCTGCATGTCTGTGTATAGCTATGTGTATACGCGCACACGCGCGAGAAGTATACGGCCGCTAACCTGTTCTTCTGGGACGCCGCGCCACAGGTGAAGCGGACGCTGGACCTGACGGGCCACGTGGTGCGCGAGAGCACGGAGATCCGCTTCTCGGACGCGGCGGCGGCCGTGGACGAGTACGTGGTGCTCTTCCCCGCGCACCTGAGCGCGCGGCTGGCGCACCTGGCGGCCAAGTGCGGCAAGACGCCGTGCGAGGTGGTCCCGCGCGCGGACAGCAGCACCGCCGACGCCACCGACGCGGCCAAGACCAATGACAAGGCCGGCGCGTTCGCGGTCGTGCTCAAGGACGCCGTGCCGCGCGGCGAGGAGCTCGTGCTGAAGCTGACGGCGCACTTTTCGCGCGCGCTGACGCCGTTCCCGGCCGAGATCGCGCAGCGCGACGAGCAGCTGGTCGTGTTCGAGGGCAGCCACCTCGTGCGCTCGCCGTACGCGACGCGCACGCAGACGACCAAGGTCAAGCTGCCCTCGGGCCGCGTCGAGAGCTTCTCGCAGCTCGAGCCGGTCGCGCGCAAGGCCGGCGTCATCACGTACGGCCCGTACGCGGACGCGGCGCCGCTGGCCGCGCCCGACCGGTCGCTGCGCGTGCACTACAAGAACCACTCGCCCTTCATCACGGTCACCAAGCTCACGCGCGAGCTCGAGGTGTCCATGTGGGGCCGCGTCTCGGTCGAGGACGTGTACGACCTGGAGAACTCGGGCGCCAAGCTCGTCGGCGGCTTCTCGCGCTACGACTACCAGTCGCTGCACCAGAAGAGTGCGTCCTTCTACGACCTGCGCGCGCTGCTGCCGGCTGACGCCGTCAACGTCTACTACCGCGACCAGATCGGCAACGTGTCGACCTCGCGCCTGCGCGCCACGCCGTCGCGCAAGGAGCTCGAGTTCAAGCCGCGCTTCCCGCTCTTCGGCGGCTGGAAGACGCAGTTCTACTTCGGCTACTCCATCCCCACGCACTCGGTGCTCTCACGCGCGGGCGACTCATTCAAGCTCGAGATGGACTTCTCGACGCCCATCGAGGGCGCCGCCGTGGACGACCTGACGCTCAAGGTCATTTTGCCCGAGGGCGCCACCAACGTGCAGGTCAGCCTGCCCTTCGCCGTCGACACCATCTCGCACGCCTCGCGACAGACGTACCTGGACACGCCCGTCTTCGGCCGACCCGTGGTCATTATCGACAAGAAGAACGTGGTGGCCGCGCACAACGTGCCCTTCGAGGTCACGTTCGACTTCCCGCAGCGCTTCATGCTGCACGAGCCGCTGCTGCTCGTCTCGGGCTTCATGGCCTTCTTCCTCGTCTGCATGCTGCTCTTCCGCCTCGACGTCAGCCTCGTGCGCTCGGGGGACAAGGCCGCCGCCGCCACGAAGAAGAAGACTGACTAACCGCGCCGTCCCGTACAGGAGGAGGGAGTGCGTAGCGATGCGTAGCAGGAGCTTGGTGAGCGTCCGACACCAGCAGACTGCCGCTGTACGTACCCTACCACTAATCAACGCCCTGGTTGACACTACAGAACGGTTCGACTCGGTTCGCATACAGATCACCAGAGAGGGAGAGAGAGACGAGAACAGAGAGGGTAGAGTGCCATGAGCGCAGTATGTTCGTTTGATTCGACCCTGGGTCCGGGATTTGGTGGGCCGCTAGCCGCCCGCGCCGCGCAGTAGCAGTAGAAACAGCCCGGGAACCATCCTACTACCGCGACCGGCGGCGCGAGCGCGGCACCAGGCGGCGAGCCACCACGCTGAGGTGCTAGCACGCCGGCGGAGGCGAGGAGGACGACGCCTAAGCGCGGTTCTGACGCGCGAGCGGGCCAAGGAACTTGGCCTTCTCGTCCGCCGTCTGGAAGCGGCCGTGGCCGAACTTGGACGACGTGTCGATGAACTTGAGGCTGATCTCCTCGAGCGCCGAGCGCTTCGTGTGCACCAGCAGCGACTTGCGCAGGGTGAGCGCGCGCTTCTTGGTGCCGACGATGGCGCCCTTGATCATGAGCCAGTCCTCGTTCACGACGCCGTAGTGCGGGAAGCCGCCGAGCGGCGTGATGCTCTTCTCCGTCAGGTCCTGCTCCGTCATGCACGACTTGCTGTCGCCGGCAGCGCCAATGCGGTAGATCTTCTTGTTGATCTCCGTGCGGTGGTGGTAGCCGTGCTGACCGGCGCGCGGCACCGTGAAGCGCACGCGCGACGGGTGCCAGGCGCCGATACAGGCGACCTTGCGCAGGCCGCGGTGCGTCTTGCGCGGCAGGCGCGTGACGCCCCAGCGCGTGATGACGCCCTCGATACCGTGGCCCTTGGTCACGCCGATCACGTCGATCATCTCGTCCTTGGCGAAGACGGCCGACACGGGCACCTGCTTCTCGAAGAGCGACTTGGCGAAGTCGACCTTGTCGGCCACGGCGCCGCCGTTGACCTGCACCTCGAGCAGGTGGGCCTTCTTCTGGCGCAGGTTCACCTTGCGGATCTGCGTGTGCGCGAGCACGCGCACCACCTGGCAGTACTTCTTGATGCGCGTGAGCTCGTTCTCAATGTCCGCCGGCGCCGTCTGGTACTTCTTGGCGTACTTGGTGAAGGCCTTTCGCTTCGACTTGTACCAGTTCTTGTAGAAGCGGCGCTTGACCTCCTCGCTCAGGTGCTCCGCGAACACGGTCGTGAGCGTGCGCAGGCCGCGCGGCGTCTCGATGTAGCCGACCACGCCGACGACCACCATCGGGGGCGTCTCGACGATCGACACGGCCTCCACGACCTCCTTCTTGTGCACCTTGGAGCCCGGGCGGTCGACCTCGCGCACGATGTGCGTCATGCCGGCCTTGTAGCCCATGAAGGCCGTCAGGTGCGGCGCCTTGGACGCGTCATCGCGCGGGAACTTACGGCAGCGACCGCGGTGGTGCTTGGTGCGCTTCTTGGGCAGGAAGCCCAGGTGGCCGTGGCGAGGCGCCTCGAACTTGCGGTGACCCATGGCGACGGGATACTGCGAATCTCAAACTAATCCATCAAGGGGGTGGGCGGGCGACCGGTTCCGACTGGAAGAGAGGGGGGAGCGCTCCCGGCCAGCCAATTTGGTGCGCTGGTGTCGCACTTAGTAGGGTAGGAAGCGTACCGTTTGGTAGTCTGAATCGTACTTTAAAGAGAAAGCCACGGTACGACCTTCACCTTGACTTCCAGCTTTGCTGGTTGGCGCCAACACTCAAACCGACCGACCGACATGGGTTCGGACCCGATGGAGGCGATCCTGGCGTCCATGGCGGCGGCCACGGGCAACGCGGCTGTGGCCACGAGCAGCACGGACAAGGCCGAGCCGAGGCGTCCGAGCGCTGCGGCGGCGGGGCTCAAGCGCGCACGGGAGGCCGAGGCGGGCGGCATCTGGAACCCGAGCGTGGAGCAGGTGCTGCCGGACGAGTGGCTGGCGCGCGGCGGCGGCGGCGGCGGCGCGGCGCAGGTGACGCCGGCGGCCGAGATCGCGCGCCAGCAGGCGGTGCGGCAGCTGTGCGCGCGCATCCGGCGCGCGGGCGAGGAGCTGGGCATCGCCAAGCTGCCCAACTCGGCGTACGAGACGTGGCAGTTCTCGTCGGCGCTGGCGGCGGTGCCGGCCGACCCGCTGCTGCCGCACGCCGACAGTGACTACAGCGGGCTGCTGGAGGAGCTCGTCAAGGCCGGCGCGACCAAGGGCGCGGCGCGCAAGGCCTGCAAGGCGCTGACCAAGGAGGCGGACCGGCTGCTGCGCAAGTTCCGGCAGCAGGACGCGGCCGGCGGCCAGCGGAGGCGCGTCAAGCTGGCGCGTGCCGACGGCTTCTGCCACCTGACGTACGGCAAGGCCGAGGCGAAGCTCACGGACGCGCACCTGGACAAGCTGCGCGACATGTTCGGGCGGCGGCGCGAGGCCGCGGACGCGCAGTGGACGCCGGGGGACGAGCGCGCGTTCGAGAGCGCGCTCTTCTGCCTGCTGCTGCGCTACGACTCGCTCGACGGCGGCGGCTTCCAGGTGGGCACGGCGCTGGCCGGGTCGGCGGCTGTGGCGGCGCGTGACTGACTGACGGATGGGGTGCGCACAGGCGGCGCTGAACGAGGAGTGCTTCGACGTGCTGCTGCGGCACTTCGACTGCAAGATGGAGTGCTTCGCGTCGCCGCTCAACTCTCGGTACGCGCGCTTCTGCAGCGCGTTCGTGGACACGGACCGCGCGTTCGGGAGCGTCGGCAGCTTCTTCGACTTCTCACCGCGTTCGGGGTGCGTGTCGTCTCGGGTCGGACGGTGTGACTCGCAGTGGTTGACGCTCGCCCGACTCGATCGCAGGTGCTTCGAGGCCAACCCGCCGTTCATCCCCAAGGTGATCAAGCGCATGGCGGACCACATGACGGAGCTGCTGGGCCGCGCGGACGGGCCGCTCGCCTTCATTGTCATCATCCCTGCGTGGCAAGAGACCGAGGTACCTCAGCGCCGCCTTCAGCGTCGTGGTCGTTGGTGTCCAGAGCACTTACATGGTGATGGATCCGAACCGCAGGGGTGGCAGCAGCTGTACAAGAGCCGCTACAACCAAAGGCACGTGCGCATCGCGCAGAAGGAGCACGGGTACTGCGAGGGTAAGCAGCAGATCCGCAAGACGCGCTGGCGCATCGCGTCCTTCGACACGAGCGTCTTCTTCTGGCAGAACGCGCGCGCGCAGACCAAGTGGCCGGTGACGGACGGCGCCATCGCCGACCTCAAGCGCGCGTTCCAGTCCAAGCAGGCGGAGGAGCGCGACGCCAAGGGACTGCGGCACTCGGGCAAGCGCGCTAAGGCCGCCGCGCAATAGGCACGCGTCGCCAGCATCAACGCATCCCACGAAATAAAGCAAACACGCAGCATACCATTCATCGCCACCACGCACTTGAAAAGTTGATCCTTGGCGCTGACAACGGTACGACTATGTCCGAGACGCGTCGACGCCCTCCTCCTCGGCCATGATGTTGGCGATGAAGTCCAGCGACTCCTGCTTCTGCATCGAGTAGACGTTGCTGATCTTGTTCTGGTAGCCGATGCCATAGAACTTGTCCGCGCTGTTGACCAGCTCGGGTCGGAACGTCGACGTGATGAACTGGTGGCACATGGCAAGCATCGGTTAGGGACACATTGAACGAGGAGCATACACATAAAATGGAACTCACCTGAGCAGGGTTCTCTGTGGAGTGGGCTTGGCGATGAATCAGCGCTGCCACCGCCGCGCGGTGCGTCGGATCCAGCGCCTGGTCGATCTCGTCGAACAAGTAGAACGGCGCAGGGTCGCAGCGTTGGATCGCGAAAATGAAAGCCAACGCAACGAGCGCCTTCTGCCCGCCCGACAGCTGCTGCATCAGATAGGAGTCGCCTTCGCCACGGAAGTTCACCTTGATCTGGATGCCCGAGTACGTGTCGACGGCGTTCGCACTGGCATCCGGTGCACTGTCGGCTGAGACAAGAATCATTTTACCGTCGCCGGTCGGCACCAACTCACGGAACACCTCGGAAAAGTGGCCAGCGACACCCTTGAACGTCCGCAGAATCGCTTCATCCTTACGCTTATCCAGGATGTTGATCAGGTCCTTGATGGAGTCGTAGCCTTTGTCCAGCTCTCGCTTTCGATCGAGCAATGTCGAACGCTGCTCGTTGAAGCTCACGTACTGGTCGAGCGCCTTCTTGTTGACGTGGCTGTACTTCTTGAGCTTGTCATTGCACTTGTTGAACTGCTTGATCGCCTCGTCAAGAGAGAGGTCTTTGAACTTTTCGAGCTCAGAGATCGGCAATGTGCCAAGTTCACGAATGTCTTTCATGGCATCGTCGCGCTTCTGCAGCAAGCGACGCCGCTTGCCCATGATCTTCTCAGCGCGGCGAGTCTCAAGCTGAATCTGGTCGTTGAGTGAGGTCTCTTCGGCACTCAAGGCTTCCACAGTAGCCTTTTCACTCGTGATGGCTTCCTGCAGAGCCGTGAAGTCGGCCTCGATCTTTTTGAGCATCGCCGAGTTCTCGTCCACAAGGCGAGAAGCGTCACGCAAGTCCAGCTGCTTCACCTTCAGATTGTCTTCTTGCTCTCGTCGCGTGAGGTTCTCGATGCCCTCCTCGGCCAGCAACTTCACCAGCTCCTTTTGCCGCCGGACTAAGTTTTGGCTGAGGACAAGCTCGACGCTTTCCTTTTGCGAGCGGAGCTCTTCCAACGCTCCTTTCTTCGCGAGTTCTTCTGTTCGCAAGGATGAAATCGTTGCCGACAGCTGATGCAGGTGGTGGAGCTCGTCGGCGCTAAGGCTGTCTTCCATCGGCGCGGCCAGTTCGGAGTGGAGTGACTCGACCCGAGCCACCAGGTCGTGGACCTCTCGTTCCTGCAGCTCCAGGCTTCGTTCTTTTTGGACGCGGCTAGCGCTTTCAGTCTGGATACGCTCCTTCAGCTGTGACACCTCGTTGTATAGGCGCTCGAGGGCTGAGACAGCATACTGTTTGTTGGCCTCCTGCTTCTGAAGCTCGCCGATCACGGCGGCAACGCGTTGATCTGCTTGCTGCGCTTCAACCTTGACCTGGTGGGCCTTTGACCGGATACTTTCCAGTTCACTCCGCGCGCGGGTGACCTCCATCATGGCTCTCATCCGAGATCGCTGAGGGTCCTTGTAGCCACCGTTGAGAGCACCGCGGCGATGGACCATATCACCGTCGAGAGTCAAGCAGTCCATGTTGGTCTTCTCGGCATAGTGCACGCACGTGTCCAAATCGCGGCACAGCAGCTTCTTGCCGAACGCACTCACCACCGCCTTCCGGATCGCGGAAGGGAAGCTCACTTTGTCGATCAGCGGGACCACATCGTCGTTGCTGGGATAGTCCACGCGGTCGCTTACTTTCAACCGGTTGAGAGGCAGGAACGTGATCCGGCCCAAGTTCTTACTCTCGAGCTCGCGCATAATTTTTGCAGCGACATCGTCCGTGTCAACTACCACGTGGAACAGTGACCCACCGGCTGCCTCGTCGAGCGCAGTGCAGTACCGTTCGTCGTCTGGGACGACCAAGTCGATCAACGGACCGTGAACTCCATTGATCCCTCCACGCTCCGTCATCTCGCGAATAGCTTGCAAACCTCGTCGAACGTCGTATCCCATCGTGCTGTGCAGAACGCTTTCGCCGCGATGAAGCTGCTCTGTGAGCTTGCGGACTTCGTACGCCATCTGGTTCTCGTCGCGCCATTTCTCTTTCCGCTCTTCGGATAGCGCATTGCGCTTCTCCTTCAACCCGAAGATCTGAGTGCTGAGTGAGTCAACCACGCGCCGCTGCTCCTGAAGTTCGTCGCTGTTGTGACGAAGTTGCCTTTCTGCTTCTGAAATCGAATGCGCGAGCTCTTCAATGCCAGCCCGAAGCATGGACGCATCGGATTGCTTGCGGTTGACCAGGTTCTCGATTTCGCCCACCTCTTGCGTCAAGTAGGCGTCGCGCTCTTGTTGTGTTCGGAACTGGGACTTGCGACTCTGCTTCGCGATCAGGTGGTCCGACTGAGCCGTAGCCTCATGAAGCTGGCGAACAACGTGGTCATGGTCGAGCTCCGTCTGCTTGAACGCAGGAAGAATGACGGTCTGGAGCTGGTCTTGCTTCGCTTGGATCTCGTGCTTCACAATCTCCATCTCCTTGATGAGCATCTGGCGTTGCGCTCCTTCAGTGTCTTGGTTGTCGAGGAGTTCCTTCACCTCCATCTCAAGCTTGTACCGCATCTCCATCAGTCCCTTTCGCTCGCTCTCCGCTGCTTGCCGCTCGTCTGACAAGCGCGCGAGGTCTTGGTCCCGCGTCTGCCGCGCGGCATCTATCTGCGCAACCTGCGTGCGCACGTCCAGCTGCTTTTCGTGCAGCTCGGTCGTCAGCGCTGCGACCTCGGCGCGTCGTCGATCGACCGCTTCGATTTCCGCGCGCACACTCTGGAGCTCCTTGTCGTGCATGGTGTACTCGAGCGCGCGCTGCTCGCGGTCGAGCTGCTGATACTCCTTCAGCTCCTCCTTCTCCTCTTCGAGCTCGTGCAGACGTTCCTCAATGTAGCTGACGACCTCCTGGATCTTTTCGCGCCGGCTCTGCGTCTCCTGGAGGATCTTGAGCGACTCGACCCGCCGGTCCTCGTATACCCTCGTGCCGGCGACCTCCTTGACCAGTTCGAGGCGCTCGGACTCCTTCATCACTGCGAGCGCGTTGACCTTGCCCTGCTGGACGATGTAGTACGGGTTGGAGCGGGAGAAGCCGGCGCTCTCGAGCAGGTGGACGACGTCGCTCTTGGTGATGTGCTTGCGGTTGAGGAAGAACTCGTCCTTCTTGACGCCGATGGTGCGGCGCAGCACGACCTCGGCGTCGTCCACAGGCAGCCGCCCGTCCGCGTTGTCGAAGACGATCTCCACGTACGCGGACATGACGTACTTGCCCGCGCCCTCGTGCAGCAGCGCCTGGCGCTCCTCCGGCCGCAGGCTGGCGAACTTGGACGTGAGCAGGCAGAAGCGGATGGCGTCGAAGAAGTTGGACTTGCCCGTGCCGTTGCGGCCCACGACCACGTTGTGCTGCCGGCTGAACGGCTCCACCGCCACCTGGTCCTTGTAGCTGCGGAAGCCGCTCACGATCACCTGCTTGACGTGCATCGCGGCCAGCAGCGTCGGCGCGCTGCGGTGTCCTTTCCCGATCCGGAGTGTTATCGCGTGGTTCGCGCCAAAACGCGTGCGGAAACCCCGTCCAAATCGATTGGTGTTTCCCTTTTGTCCTGTACATTCGGTCAACATGTGGAGCTCAAGAATCGTACTGTGCTACATTTATTAGAGGCTGGCGCTCTATTTGTAAGATGTACTGTGCACAGAGCGCACTGTTCAGGCTGCTTTCGTTTGAAGTAATTTACGCAAGGCGCACTGTTCGGGATGTTTGTGAAACGTTTGCGTGTCCGATGCTGTTTCTTTTACAGAGGGTAGGGTTATGGAGTGCAGTGATGGATTTATGACCAATTGTCGCCGCCATCGGGGATATAGATCGCCTTTGGACCAATCAGCGCGTGTGGAGGCTTCAACTCTGAAGGATGACTCTCCGGCGTGGCCGCAGACAATGAAAACTACGCGTAATTTTCACCCAACATTTAACAGGAGACCACCAGAATCACCGCCGCCGAGTGACTCGTGCTTGGCCGAGTATCCTGACGTGCATGCATGCGCATCGGCTCTCGGTCTCGGCCAGCTCGGCCAGCTCGGCCACTGCTCGTTCGGAGGGGGGGGGCGTGAGTGCCCTGGCAAATGCTGAGCGCGAGCCGCTCGCGTCGGCGGGCCACCTAACACTGCAGTGTCGACTCGCTCGCGTCACGCGTCGGGCCCTGCACGCAGCTACATTCAACCGCACTGGAGAAACGCAAGTGCCACTCGATCTCAATTGAGACGGTCGATGCTCACGCAACATGGGGCTGTCGTGTACAATACACCAACTTTCGGCGGTCTTGCCGATCGTTTCGAGGGGGCGGCCGGGAGGATCGTGGGGCTGGGAGGCGCGAGAGGAATGATGCGTTTCGAGAAAATACACATGTCCAGATCTCTCGGGCGGGGCGACATTAAGTCATTTACTTAGATTACTTCGCCCGACGACGCGGCCGGATCCCGCCCGCCGGCGAAAACGGGTGGTCATTTTGGTATCTCCCCCCCGCCGTCCGCCCGACCGGAGAAGGAAAAGACCCGCCAAGGATGTACGCCGTCTCCTCGTCCTCCGCGCGCGCTGTCGCTCGCCGGAGCGTGCGCTCCACGGCCGCCAAGGTGTGTTTGTGTGTGTGGATTGTGGGGATAGCGTAGCCTGCGCGCGGTGTCTGTCTGTGATGCAGCAGCTTCGCCGGGGTCGCCCGTCCCGGTGGTGGCCGCCCTTGCCGCGTGAATGCGATCGCTAACCACCTTGATCCGCTGTTTCGTAGGCCGCCATGTCGTCGAGCTGCAGCGTGCCGGTGCCGCTCTCGGTGCTGGACCCCAAGGGCAGCCCGACGATCGACCAGACGTACGAGAAGATGGAGAAGAACATCTTCACGGTGCGCAAGACGCTCAACAACAAGCCGCTGACGCTTGCCGAGAAGATCATCTACGGCCACCTGGATGACGCCACGCAGGTGCCCGTGCGCGGCCAGACGTACCTGAAGCTGCGCCCGGACCGCGTGGCCATGCAGGACGCCACGGCCCAGATGGCTGTGCTGCAGTTCATCTCGTCGGGTCTGCCCAAGACGGCCGTGCCCACGACCATCCACTGCGACCACTTGATCACGGCCGAGAAGGGCTCGAGCACGGACCTCAACACGGCCAACATCGTCAACAAGGAGGTGTACGACTTCCTGTCGTCGGCTGGCGCCAAGTTCGGCATGGGTTTCTGGAAGCCGGGCAGCGGCATCATCCACCAGATCGTGCTGGAGAACTACGCCTTCCCGGGCGGCCTCATGATCGGTACCGACTCGCACACGCCCAACGCCGGCGGCCTCGGCATGTGCGCCGTCGGCGTCGGTGGCGCTGACGCCGTCGACGTGATGGCTGGCATGGCGTGGGAGCTGAAGGCCCCCAAGGTCATTGGTGTCAAGCTGACGGGCAAGCTCTCGGGCTGGACGTCGCCCAAGGACGTGATCCTCAAGGTTGCGGACATCCTGACGGTCAAGGGCGGCACTGGCGCCATCGTCGAGTACTTCGGCCCGGGTGTCGAGTCGATCTCGTGCACGGGCATGGGCACGATCTGTAACATGGGTGCGGAGATCGGCGCCACGTGCTCGACGTTCCCGTACACGGAGCGCATGGCGGACTACCTGAAGGCCACGAAGCGCAGCGGCATTGCGTCGGCTGCCACGGACTTCAAGGCCAACCTGCGCGCGGACGAGGGCGCCGAGTACGACTCGATCATCGAGATCAACCTGGACGACCTCAAGCCGATGGTGAACGGCCCGTTCACGCCCGACCTCGGCCACACGGCCGGCACGGAGCTGCTGGCGGCCAGCGAGAAGAACGGCTGGCCGACGGAGCTGAGCGCGGGTCTGATCGGCTCGTGCACGAACTCGAGTTACGAGGACATGACGCGCTGCGCCGAGCTGACCCAGCAGGCGCTGAACGCCGGCCTCAAGTTCAAGGCGCCGTACTACGTGACGCCCGGCTCGGAGCAGGTGCGCGCCACGATCGCCCGCGACGGCATCCTGGACACGTTCACGGAGGCCGGCGCGACGGTGCTCGCGAACGCGTGCGGCCCGTGCATTGGCCAGTGGAACCGCTCGGAGAAGCAGGGCGAGAAGAACTCGATCTTCACGTCGTACAACCGCAACTTTGCCAAGCGTAACGACGGCAACCCGCAGACGCACGGCTTTGTGACGTCGCCGGAGCTCGTGACG
Source organism: Phytopythium oedochilum (assembly GCA_023338025.1). NCBI lineage: Eukaryota > Oomycota > Peronosporomycetes > Pythiales > Pythiaceae > Phytopythium > Phytopythium oedochilum. The sequence goes on along the minus strand of JAADXX010000157.1, from coordinate 6,969 downwards.
GTGTGCTCGATCGCGGGCTCGACCGTGTTCAACCCGGAGACGGACTCGATCAAGCTGGCGGACGGCTCGGAGTTCAAGTTCGACGCGCCGTTCGGCAAGGAGCTCCCCCCGCGCGGCTTCGACGCCGGCGAGGAGACGTTCCAGGCGGCGCCTGAGGACGCTACGGGCCTGTCGGTGTCGGTGGACCCCAAGAGCGACCGTCTGGCCCTCCTTGAGGCGTTCGACGTGTGGAGCGGCAAGGACCTGGAGAACATGCCGGTGCTGATCAAGGCCAAGGGCAAGTGCACGACGGACCACATCTCGATGGCCGGCCCGTGGCTCAAGTACCGTGGCCACCTGGACAACATCTCGAACAACCTGCTGATCGGCGCCGAGAACGCCGAGACGGGTGAGACGAACAGCGTCAAGAACCAGTTCACGGGCGTGTTCGACAAGGTGCCGGCGGTCGCCCGCCAGTACAAGGCGGACGGCGTCAGCTGGGTCGTGATCGGTGACGAGAACTACGGCGAGGGCAGCTCGCGCGAGCACGCCGCGCTGGAGCCGCGCCACCTGGGCGGCCGCGCCGTGATCGTCAAGTCGTTCGCGCGCATCCACGAGACGAACCTGAAGAAGCAGGGCATGCTCCCGCTGACGTTCGCCAACCCGGCCGACTACGACAAGATCACGGGCAACGACAAGGTGTCGATCGTGGGCCTGAAGGACTTCCAGCCGGGCAAGCCGCTGACGCTGCGCGTGGCGCCGGCCTCTGGCGCGGCGGCCTTCGACATCACGGTCAACCACACGTTCAACGAGGAGCAGATCGAGTGGTTCCAGAACGGCAGCGCGCTGAACCTGATGAAGAAGAAGAACGCGGCCTAGACGCAGCGGGTTTGCTGACCGACCGCCGCGGGCTGAGGAGGGAGGGAGCACCGGCGCACGAGGCGTGGGGGACGAACCACGTCATCCAGCGCTGGATCGCGCCATGTTCTTCTCGTTTTTCTTATAATACACGAACACCAACAGCCTCGTTCGTGCATTGATCGTGTCAGTAGGGGCGGCGCGCGGTGCGCAGGATGAAGAGCTCGGCCAGCGTCCAGAGGCAGCAGGCGGCCGGCGGGACGTGCGCCACCGCCACGACGTTCCTGGTAAGCGTCAGCGAGCGGATACGCAGCGGCGACCGTCGGCTGCGGCGACGCACCAGAGGTAGAAGGCCGGGAAGTCGTAGAGCAGCTGCCGGCAGACCATGATGCCGCCCAGGAAGTGGCAGGCCACGTGCACGGCGCTCGCCTGTGCGGACCGACCGATAACGCGTTACTATAGAAGAGTCCAGGGCCGCCGCAGGGTGACTGGACGCGGCCACTGACCGACGCGGAGAAGGCGTCCAGGCCGAGCGCCAGGGTCGCGAGCGCGAGCACGAAGCCCGCGAACGCCACCGCGCCGGCGCCCGCCGCGCTCGCGTCGCCGCGGTCCTGCCCGTCACGCGCGGTCGGTATAAGGCAGCCGCATCTCGCGGTCACGGTGCGCGCGCACCTGCTGCGCCACGGCGAGGCAGGTGGCCACCAGGTGGCCGCTCGTGAGCAGGAAGCGCGCCGCCGCCACCTCCTGCATCTCCAGCCTGTAGTGTGTGCTCAAGTTGTAGCGAAACGGCGCGATTGCGACATTGAGCGCAATCGTTAAGTGCGCGATCTTTGGGTGTTAAACGATGCGAACCTCCGCAAAGTTCGCCTCGTCATTTTCCACACTCATCCACGCGCGCAGACTAGACTGACAAGCGAGCAGCATGGCGGGCGGCGGGCCGAGCGGCGGCAGCTACTCGCCGCTGACGGGCTTCGTGTTCATCTTCAACCTTATCGTGGGCGCCGGCGCGCTCACCATCCCGCACGCGTTCGCGCAGGTCGGGCTGCTGTACGGGGCGCTGGCGCTGGCCGTGCTGGCTTCCATCAGCTACATGACGGCCACGTTCATGATCGAGGCGATCGCGGGCGTCAACGCCATCAAGAAGCGCGCGCGGCAGCTCGGCATCGACCCGCGCGAGAGCCCGGGCGACGTGTACTCGGACGACAACGCCTCCACGATCGACGACTTGGACTCGGCGCGCACCGAGATCCTCCCCCTCATCGTGCGCGCTTGCTCCTCCCCGCGCTTAGTTGTGCCAGGCTTGATGGATCTGACGCGGTGACTCGATGACATGGATAGGAGCAAGACCGTCTCGAGAAGGCGGGGTTAGCCAAGAGCCCCGGACGCATGAAAAGTCCGGGGCGCATGAAGAGCCCTGGACGCATGAAGAGCCCCGGGGTCGGCCGACTCGACTTTGACCTGTCCAAGAAGGTGGGCGAGCACAGTGGTGCCGTCAAGAGGAGGCCTGAACTCACTGTTTATGCCCGGCACGCAGATGGAGCTCGCGCAAATGGCGCATCTGCTCTTTGGCCGGCGGGGAAACATCGCTTTCTACGCGTGCACGATCGTGTATCTCTACGGCGACCTCGCCATCTACGCGGTCGGTACGTTCGCAGGCTCGACGCCACGCAGCAATCTTGCTCGGGCAGTCTTCTCACAGTGCCTGCCGATCACTAGCGGTGCCCAAGTCGCTGCGCGAGATCCTGTGCCCGCGGCCGGCCCCCGATGTGACGCAATGGCAGTGCTCGGAGCGCTTGAGCAGCTCGGACCTGTACCGCCTGCTCGTCGTCGTGTTCGGGGTGCTGCTCGGCCCGTTCGCGTTCGGTCAGGTGCAGAAGACGCGCACGCTCCAGTTCGTCACGACGGTGATTCGCCACGCGTCCTTCGGGCTCATGATCGTGCTGGCGACCGTCGGCATCGCGCGCGGCAAGGGGCGGAGCGTGGAGGAGGTGCTCGCGTACGAGAAGCCCGCGAACATCGCCACGTTCTTCGGCGTGTGCATCTACTCGTTTATGTGCCACCACAGGTGCGTGCCACTCTCGGGTCGGCCGCAACGCTTGGATCCCGGCTGACGTTGCTCCCTCCTCGACTGCTTCGCAGCATCCCGGGTCTCGTGGCGCCGATCACCGACAAGTCCAAGGTCGGCGCGGTCCTGGCGTCGTCATTTGCGGTGCGGCTCCTTCGTTGGATTGGTCATCGGGCAGGATGGCGCTAACGTTGGGTTCTCTTCCCGGTGCAGGCGGTGTTGCTCGTGTACTTTGTGCTGTGCACGTCGGCCACGTTCCGCTTCACGCCCGACGCCATCGACGTGCGTGCAGTGCGGCGGTGAGCAGGTGACGGCGACGGGGGACTAACGCTTCGTCGTGCCTTCAGGACGTGTACACGCTCAACTTTAAGGACTACCCGGTGCAGTTCTTCGCGTACTTCCTCAGCCTCTTCCCGGTCTTCACGCTCAGGTATGCACGCCGTCGCTTCGTTCGGTACACTGATCGGTTCTCTCACACATAACGCGCCGACGGCCTTGCTGCTGCTGCTGCTGCTGCTCCGACAGCGCCAACTTCCCTGTGATCTGCATCACGCTGCGCGAGAACGTGCGGCACCTGTCCCACAGCGTGCGCGGCGTCCACGACGACCCGGCGCACCCGTCGGAGACGGAGACGACGCGCGAGTTCCTGGCGCGCCACAGCTACGCACTCTGGGCGCTGCTGCCACCGCTCGCGGTCGCCTTGTTCACGGAGGACGTGTCCATGCTCGTGGGCTTCACCGGCGCCTACGCGGGGCTCGGCATCCAGGTGCGTCCTACTCCCGGCGAGAAGTCCCGCAGACAGGGCGGACGTCTCGGTGCTTCCTCCGCGGCATCTGCTCCGTCGACGCGTCGCGACCGCGAACTGACGCGTGTATGCTTGTGTGTATGTATTGCTTGTCGCAGTGGGTCGTGCCCGCGTGCCTTGTCTTGAGTCTGCGCCGCCGCCTGCAGCGCGAGGGCGACGCCTTCGGCCGCGGCGCCAACCCGTTCGCCAGCCCGTTCGCGCGTGACGCGTGGCTGTACCTGACCTTCGCCTGCTCGCTGCTCTCGGTCGTGCTGATCACGGCCACGCACACCATGAAGTGACGGCGCCGCGAGACGTCTCGACGCGGCGACGCGGTGTCGGACCACGGCGACAACCGGACGACCGCTAGTCAGCGGCGGAGAATCCCGAGTTCAGCGGAAACGCGATCCTCCGAGACAGCATCTTGACCGACCCGAAATCGTGGCCAGTTCTAAAACACGGTAGTAGTGGAATACGTCTCCCCGTCACGCCGTCGAGCGCGATCGCTCTGCTTTTGAAATGAGTGAGTCACCAACTCGCATTGACGAAACTTGTGTTGCCCTACTTTCTGTCAAAAGAGGGCGTTGCTTTATTTTGAGAAAGTGGAGTCCCCGATACTGGGCAGTGCTTTGTTTCCATTCAGTCGTTCCAAAACACGGTGGTGCCGCATCGACAGGCTGTACATAGCGGGAAAAAGAACAGGAGAAGCCGAGCGCGCGCGCGAGAGAGAAGACAGTACAATCGGAAACGCGCCGCGGCCAGAGGATCGATCGACGGCTTGTTGGCAGTCTGGACGGACGCCAACGACACCGCAGACGCGCTCGGCCGACGCAGCAGCAGCAGCAGCAGCAGCAGCAGCAGCGCGGCGCCCGTCGACGGAGGAGAAGGGGCGGCCGGAGCGACCACAAGTTGGCAGAACCGCGAGCGGACGGACGGACGGACAAACGGACGCGCGGGTACGTTCGGCAGGCTACGACCCGTCGCGGCGAGGCGGGTGGGCGAGCGAGCGCGCACGACCCGTCGCGGCGATCCGATCTCGGTGCTGACCGCTCGCGCCGCCGGTTTTCTAGCGTGTCAGGCACCGCATTCTCCCACGCTCGGCCGGCCGACAGGACGCCGATCAAAGAAGCACCGAGGACACGCACCAGGCGCGCGTGATCAGCAGCGATGGCGGCCTTTAAAGGTGAGCGCGCCTGGCGCGCCGACACGGAGCTCTCTCGCGCCTAACCGTCTCTCTCTCTCTCTCTGTATCTGTGTGTGCACGTGCGCCTACGCCCAGTCCCGCCGCTCTCGGGCTTCTTCCGGAAAGAGGAGGAGCACCTGGTGACCCAGGGACTGACCGACGTGCACGGCGTGGGCATGTTCCACTCGCTCTACGACGTGGGCGACCTCATCGGCCGCGGGGCGTTCTCGCTGGTGTACCTGTGCCGCCGCAAAGAGACACAGCAGGTCTTCGCGGTCAAGGTCATTAACAAGGCTCTCTGCGTCAAGAAGAAGACGCTGCGCGACGAGATCACGGTGCTGCTGCGGGTCAAGCACCCGAACATTATCAGCCTCGAGGAGGTGTACGAGAGCGACACAGAGATCCTGCTCGTCATGGAGCGGTCAGTCTATCTACCTATGATTTGGGAGCCCTTCCTCGCTGTTCGGCGACTCACCCTAAACGTATTGCTGTGCTTTTCACGATACCAGCGTCACCGGCGGCGAGCTCTTCGACCGGATCGTCCGCGTCGGCGTGTACTCGGAGCGCCAGGCCGCCGAGATCCTGGCCAACGTGCTGCGAGCCGTCGAGTACCTGCACTCTTGCAACATCATCCACCGCGACATCAAGCCAGAGAACATTCTGCTCGCCAGCAGCGACAGCGTGGACATCAAGCTGAGCGACTTCGGGATCGCCAAGATCCTGGACGAAGACGACGGCGCTCGCTCTCGCGGACGCGCCTACACAAGCTGCGGGACAGACTACTACGTCGGTGCGTGCTGCTTGCCGATCACACCTTTGCAGGAAAGTATTGCATCTGACTTTAGTGGAAATTCTCCTGCTGTCTGTGTTGCAGCGCCGGAGGTACTGAACGGCGAGGGATACGACAGCAAGGTCGACCTTTGGAGCCTCGGCGTCGTGGTTTACATCATGTACGTGCTCGCGTCGATCGTTTGCGCTTGCTACCCTGCAGACTGAGGCGCTCATTTGTCACTCCATTGCGATGCGCAGGCTTTGCGGCTTCCCCCCGTTCGCGGAAGATGAGAACGGTCTCGAGTCCGTGTACCTGAAGATCCGATCTGGTGCGCTCGAGTTCCCGCACCCGTATTGGACCAATGTCTCCGAAGAAGGTGTGCTACTCTCTCTAAAGCGTCGGTGGTTCCCCATGTCGCTCGCTAACAGTGCTCACGATTGGATCACGTGCAGGCAAAGACTTGATTCGGCGCCTACTGAACGTCGTGCCCACGGAGCGCTACAGTGCCGCCCAGGCGCTGGAGCACCCGTGGATCAAGGGCGTGTCGATGGAGTACAGCGAGCAGCCGCTATCGTCGGCTATCATGGAGATGCGGCGCTTCAACCAGAAGCGGCGCTTCACATAGAGTAGCGGCAAGTGCGCCACGCAAGAGTCGTTGGGCCGCTCCCGCTCCCGCGTTGGCGCGCGATGGTCAGCTCGGGCTTCGTGGGACTCGCGTCGTCCCTGCTGGCGACAGGCGAACGGCGGCGTGAACCGGACGATGAGCGTGGGAGCGGCGTCGTGTGGCTGGCTGGTGCTCTTTGCCGTTCCGTCTCTGCATATTCATATAGAGTGTCTTTGGTTTATCGCCTCTGGTCCTGTGATTCTCCGATCCTTGGTCCTAAGGGCCTGTAACGCCGCAGCGAGCCGAAGCCCACTGACAATCATGAAAAGATGCCGCTCGTCCGTTTTGCTGCCGTTTTCCCACGGATCACACCACGCGAACAGGAAGACAGCGCCGAACCATGGCTCAAGCGCGAGAAGGACGATGCAGGCTTGCGGATACGCGTCGTGGATTGAGAGCAGTTCATTCACGTATACATGCGTAATTAGTCTTCAAACGCGGTGCGTGCGACGCTCCGCCTTTATGTGTACTGTAGAAGCTTACTTATAAGCGGGATTCATGTCGGGGATGAGCGTGGTGAGCAACACGTGGTACTATTGAAATATTTCAGTACTGCAAAGAAACTTACGGAGCTCGATCATTCAACATTCTGTTAGACAGTGCCAGTGGCGGCTAGTTATCGAAGTCGTCGTCGGAGTCGATCTCACCAGTGGTGGTGTCGATG